>JAGVSQ010002874.1:8489-23254 GCA_022683975.1 Rhyacophila evoluta | reverse complement strand
AAATAAAATTAAAACACATTAAACAATAATGAGTTTTATTTTTTGATATGTATTGATATTTATAGAGGGAAATCTATCTACCATTGTTGTTTATTTTAGTATACTTTTTTACACGGCATTATGTGGCACGTACTTACTGTGTAACAAAAAAGTTTGGTGTATTCTTCATTAGAATTCAGTGCCTAAAAAAAATGACAAGCAGAGAACACGGTTGAGATTTTTGTATCACGTTATCAAACTGGGGTACATGTTAATATTTACCAAATACAAAAGCAATTGTTTATAATTTCCACACAATATTAAATTTCTTCGTGCACGTTCATTTTTATCAACTTCTCATAGGCCACCTAAAAAGACTCTTTGGTTTTCTAACGAAATTTAAGCAGAAAGACATAAATTATAAAGTCATAGTAAAACAAAAAACAAAAACATTTCAAAACTTCTTATACTTGTTCAAAAATTATTTGGTAGCGTGATTATTAATAAAGTTTATGATCTGTATTAGACACATTGACAAAAGAGGTGAAGTATGTATTTAAAAATAATGTTTACTAGATGGAAAAACTTTAAACATCTTTTGAAATGGAATTCGTATTTTTAAAATATCCAATTTAATACTACACTGAGTATATATATTTTAGCTATTATTAATATATAATTATACTTATAAAATTATTACTCAGGGTTTTTTAGAGCTCTATTTATTTTCTGTCGTTATTTCTATAATTGGCTCAAGTATTCAATATATTTAAATATCCACACTGATGTAAAAATCATTCTATCCGCACTAATCACATATTGTAATCACTTGTGAATATACAATACGGCAACGTTGTAATGGTTGTGTCAAATGTCAAATTTACATGACAGTCTTAAAAAAATAGGTTTTCTGATAACACTCCCTTTCGCATCCGTATAATAATTCATTTTCTTCGCAATACCATGAATCTGATATTTTATGACATACATAAAGTATAAATTTGCAGCAGCAACACGTTTAATACCACTTCCGTTCATTAGGAATGTTTAATTGTCAATAATGTGTATACGGCGTGACTCATATGTGCGTAGGGTGTAAATATCCATATCCACATATACGTGACTTCTGATTACATACAGAATATACTATTCATTTTAAGATGTGATTTTTGTATTAGTACCGTGTGAAACTAGCGTAATTAAAAATGTCCGAAAATGCTTCATTCATCGCGAAACCAGCCAGAGGCTGGTTGCACCCAGATTTACTGGTTTCCAAGGATGGGATCACTTATGCTGTTCGGGTAAGAAACTGATCCATAAATTATCTATAAATGAATCATTTCAAAATCGTGTAACAAATATTTTGTACAATAAGACTAAATTTTCATCTTTAATAAATTATTTTTACAGTACATTGGTTGCCTGGAAGTGACAACTTCTATGAAAAGTCTGGATTTTGAAAGAAGATCCTTGGTGGCAAAGTAAGTAGAGTAGTATATAGTATTCTTTTTATGGTATTACCATATATTAACCCTAAATATATAGTATGTAACCATTCAAAGAGATTAGAAACAAAACTACATTAAAAAAACACTTTTGTTAAACAAAGAATCCTTTGTTAAAAAAATCTGTTTTAAAATTCTAATCTTTATCCGCCAATAGTTATGTCTATTTTAAAAACACTGATTTTAAAAATTGATAGTATTTTACCTGTTGTGCTGTTATTGTACTCAATATGTTTCATAAACAATTATTAACCTCAAACCGTTGTCAGTGTGGTAGATAAACCATCTAAATCTTGTTGACGAAGCAAACCATTATATCACTAACATTAATGTTATTTCATTATTATTTTCCAAGATTTCACTGATGCCAATAACTTCTGATGTGATATTTTACCTGAGAAATTGAAATGAATATTAGTTCAATTGGTATAAAAGAAAGATTTTAAATATCTTGATTTGTAGGAAACTTTGATTAATAAACAACAGGTGAATTATATACAAAATTTGAACCCCGTAGATTGGAAATTTTTCACGATTACCAAAAATAGTTACAAAAAAAAACTTTTAAAATCTGTAAAATTGTAATTATACAGGTTCAGACGATCATTTTAAATAGTCTTGATGATATATAATACCGTCAACTGTTGCAAGTTTGCCTATCATCTTAACTATTCCTAGAGTACGTAGCCAACAGAAAACATTACGCACAAACTAACAGTTACAAACTGACAGACTAACAGTTATTATATTTAAATAAATTTATCACAACACTGTTTCATTTTTAAAAAAGTCGTAAAGTGGCGACGTACTCTAGGCAACGTTTGGACGATAGGCAAAGTTATGTCTGTTGACGATTCTAGTAAATAATGTAGAATCTGCAAGTTCACTCATAGTTTTATGGTTGAGTGTGTTTGATCGGTAATAAACTTAGTTTCAAACAGTTTTGCATACATATGAGTATATTTTCATTTACATGATGTAAGTATGTCCGTAAATTTAAAGTGATTCTTGTAAAAAGATAATAGCTTCTTTTTGACACTGTAAAAGTCGACATGATTTGTGTTGGATCAGATATTACCCCCATGGCCAAGAGGTTAGCTTGCATATTTTATAGCCAGAATTTGCAGGTTTGAGTACCATGACTGTAGGATTTTTAAAAATCTAAAGATGCAAAATTGACCAACAACCGATTTTTGTAAAAAAACGGTTAAAATCCGTTTCTCAGTGGATATTGTATAAAATTTGTAACTAATTTTATCATTAGTTATAAATTTTATAAAAATAGAAAATATTTTTCAGTCTTAGATTAGTATAGATAAAAATTTGATTAACTTGAACAAATTTAAGCATACTTGTTTGTTTCAGAGAATGCATTAATCGGGTGTGTGAGGCAGTTGGCCTGAAAAATGTATATAAGCGCAAAGTAGATAAAAGAGTCTCTCGAGCAATTGCGGACAAGCCACGTATAGACCATGCAGGAGCAAATGTCTCTTTAACCATATCGAGTAAGAGTCTCTCTTTGAGCACACTGGAAAGAGGGGAAGTAATAGCTAGACATGACATGCCAAGAATATCTTTTGCCTCAGGTGGCGATACTGTAAGTTTACATATTAATGCAAATGACTTAATATTTATTTTAATACACACAGTTTAGCTACCCATTGTATACTAACTATCAATTCTTTAAGTGTTTTTTTTTAAATTTCTGTCTTATACCAGGTAAATGTATATCATTAATAAGAAAATAAAGTCCGAATCTGATAAACTAAAATATTTCCACACCAATCATAATAATCTTATCACTATGTAGTAGTAGATACTGAGTCTTTTAATTAAATGATTCATTTTCACATCTCTTTGAAATTAATGCAAATTGAACCTGATGAATATATTCAACTTTTATTATCATATTTGCAAGTAACTCCTTCCATTTTGAGATTTTTATTAATAGAACATGAAACTCTAAAATATACGCAAACTCACATCCCTAAGCAGTATTAATTCATCTTACAATACTGGAAACAATAGTACCTAATATTTTATCTTATATTTCTCGATGATATTCCAGGATTCTTTGGACTTCGTTGCATATGTGGCAAAAAATATTCATAATTGGAGAGCGTGCTATGTAGTAGAATGTGGAGGAGGTCTTGCTCAAGATGTTATTTCAACCATTGGTCAAGCTTTTGAATTGCGCTTCAAAGAATTCCTCACAAAACCTTCAAATGTAGCGTAAGTCTTCATATTTCTACATACATATATTTTCTATAGTTGTCATGATATTTAACTTTAATTGCTACATTCAACTATGTTTTGTAATTTTATAAATATATCTTACTATAAATGATTATAGTTCTCGAGTTTCTTAATCTCAATTATATTTTTATCATCCATGTATCTTATTGAAGTAGCAATATGAATTGTAACTCTTTATCTATTTTCCAGGAAAACACTTCACGGTTTTCGGCATGGAGTAAAAGAATATTATAATGACCTTCCAGGTAAAACACCTCCCGACCTTCCATCTTCTGAATCAGCACCGCCTGTTCCTCCACTACCGACTAATAATACTCATAGGTAAATTATCGATTAATAACCTTTTTTCTGCATACTTTTAATTAATTTTAGCTTTAACGTCAAATATCTCAAATCATTCATGTTATAAATATTGTAAAAAATCATTTTATTGATTATTGATTTCTTATACGATGTGATTTATTATATGATGTCGTTTGCTTTTAAACAAAAATTAATTGGTATAATATTACAACAAAACTTCATCTTAGTATTTTGCATTTTAGCTATCGTGGCAAATTGCGAAAAGGTAAATTATTTTATTCTAGAGTAAATACTTTTTGTAGATTAAATGTAAATGCTACATAGAGTTTTTTTAATCGTAATGATTAATAGTGATAATTTTTCGTAGTCCAGCTTTCCAAATAAACGCTTATCCATTTAGAATTATTGCTTATGTTTATTTTATCAAGACCATACTTAGATTAATACATCCACTGTTTCAAATACACCAAAAATTATTTATCGTAAAGATTTCCATTTACTACATCATTAGTTATGCAATAACCTGAATACACCGCTTTTAAACATAATGGTTTTATTGTTTGACAATGATGAGTCTTGAGGTGATTTATTTACATAATATCCTCGACTCATAATGTGTTAATTTGATTGCATATAGTTGTTTTGCATTTATTTTTTCAGGCTGAATTTGTATTAGTGATATCGAAATTTTTTAATGTGTCAATCATTTACCCTTGCACTCCCAATCCCCACATATCATTAGCAGCTATCGGGAACATAATCTTTAAGACATTTCAATATTCTGACTTAAATTAAATAAAATAAATACAAAAATACTCCTGTTATCCTCTAACGTTCCTAATAACCAGATTTAATAATGCCAAATATCTGGACGAATTTTACAATCATTACAACTGATGTGTTGTAAATAAATATCACATTTATATCTTCCGATTTATCGTAAAATACATTACAACATGAAATTATGATTTGTTGCAAATACTGTGGACGAAATATTATAATTCAACTGTGTCAAAACAGCTCCCGAGGCACACCATCTAGTTTAGCATGCAGTCTGAGTGGAGGTTTAAGCACTGGTAATTTAATTGACCTGAGCAGCCCGCCTCCCACTGCTCATTCGGCCCCACTCCGCGAGCACAACTATGTCAACGATACCTCTCTGCTAACTTCCCCAAACATTATCCAACCCCCGCGTGATGTATTTGGCATGCGTAAGTTTTTTTTTCTTATGTTTAGTTTTAATACCTGCATAACTAAATGAGGGAATGGCTTTTTGGCCTTATTCACATTTGGTTACAATTATTCAACCTATAGCCCATTACCAAAAATGTACATAATATGTATTGTGACTTTTTTCATTATGTAAGTTGCCTATTAAATTTTTAATTTCATAGTTTGCAAGTAAAGAAATTATTAGCATCATCGGATGTTTTCAATTATCTGCTCCATATATTAAATTTTATACAGTAGTAAGTAAACAGTTTTTTTATGAAAAAAGTAAATGGGCATCAACTTCTATCAATTATTTTATTTTCACTTACCATCATTGATTGTATCATAGTATGTAACATTCGAATTTTTTACATCTTTTTTAGTCTCAGAATACTTTATTCCCTTTATAAATCATTTATATTTTAAGCAAAAACAGATATGATACAATTTTAATAACACAGTGGTACCTTGACTTACAAGCTTAATTCATTCCATGATGGAACTCAAATTTATCGTATGTCAAATCAATTTTCATTGAAATGCTGAAAATCCATTCAGAAGAAAAATTCCCAAAGAAACAGCATTTTTTTGTATAAAATAATACTGATCTATGACCAAAGAAAGTATTATGCTCTTAAATAATTAGTATAGTTGTAAATTTATCAATATGTATAATTATAAAAATACACTATCGAAAAAACTAGACCCCTCATTGGAAAAAAAAACATAGGAGCTTACTCGTAATTCACATTTTGTTTAATATGCATGCAAAAGATAAAGATTTATGTTATAAAGTTGTGCTAAAATTTAACTTTTGATTTTTTGTAGAACCTTTTTCTGCAGCCATTGAAAAGTTGAACCCAGTGGAACAACGTAATATATTACAAAATGAACCATGGTTTCATGGCGCTGTCAGCCGAGCAGATGCTGAACAGGTTTGTAAAATCTCTTTAGTAAATGTATTTCAGAAAATTATAATTTATCAGTCTATTTTACTATATACTTACATAAAAATTTTAGCAAGAATATTAATTATCATTATTTGAAATAATAATTGTTTGTTATATTTGTTTTGCAGTTGGTCGTAAATGATGGAGATTTTTTGGTTCGTGAATCACAAGGCTCTCCAGGACAATATGTATTAACCGGCGTCCAACAAAACTCTCGAAAACATCTACTGTTGATAGATCCAGAAGGAGTGGTAAGAAAGATTTTATGATTTTATTTTGGCCATCAGCATGTCCTGTTATTTATTCTAGATTAACCATATTATTTTTCAATGTATCATCAAAAACTCAAAAAATTTAACTAATATTATATTTTTCATTCAGGTTAGGACTAAGGATCGTGTATTTGAGAGTGTATCTCATTTAATCGTCTACCATTGCAAGAACGAGTTGCCTATCATCTCAGCGGAGAGCACTCTAGTCTTACGAAACCCGATTAAAAAAACTAAGTCACCAGCAATGTAGATAAATAAAAATAATTTAATCAATGAATTAACCAGTACTGATGTTAACTAATATCCAGTAAGATTTTTTTTTAAATATTTTAAAAATCACTATTTTATAATTTAGAAATTTAAAATCATATTTGTAACACATGTCATTTTCGTTTTAAGAACATTATGATTTTGTACTGGCAAATATACAAATGCTAATAATACCTTTGTTTAAAAGTAGCCTTCAGTGTGTTGTTTAAAAATGTTTAGATAGTAATTTTAATCAATGATAGTGAATGTATAAATTATTATATGTAATTGTTTTAATAACAAATTCAAATTACACGACCCTATTATACCCACTTCTCCATCCCATTGTATTTCGTCCTTGAATATCTCATATATATAATATATTTAAGATTTAAAAAATCTTATTTTCCTACACAACTACTACGGCAAATTAATACCAATAAATAGGAATATTATAATGTATATTAATTATTATTAATTTAGATATACTATTATGAAAATCAAATGAATTATTTTAGAGCTCAACAATAAATTTACAACATGTATTACTTTAATTATTATCTTTGCATTGTTTTGAAAGGACTCACTTCTTAGTAATTAATAAATAATCATTTTAAACATAGTCTAATGCATATTATGGGGAGAATCCTTTTTTCTATTTAAAAGTATAATATATCTTCACCACATATTTTATCAATTTGAAAATAAATTCAGGATAATGGATTATGTCCCATATATCTTAATACAATAGTAGAATAATTAGCCAATTTTAATTTACAAAATAATCCTGAATGCCATTTTCTATATTTAAGTTTATATCTGATAATCTGAATGTACATATTTTTTAAGCTCATTTTTTTACAAAAGCCGCTAAATCATCGATAAAATATACCTAAATAATCTTAATAAAAAAGAAAAACCTAACTCTCACCTGATATTAATTGATTTTTATTGACTAAAATAACTGAATTCCCATACTGCGGAAATTATAATTAGCAATATGTTTTGTACTGCCATAAAAGCCATATTTTCACTTTTTTATACCATTTTATAAGTATTGAGTACATTTTACAGATACTTTTATTCTTTGTTTCTTATATCACAGTATATCGATTGCACTTAATCGTAAATAACACAGTTTAATTTTTGTAATAACATCTAGTGTAAGATACTAAAAAGATATTTTGTATTACGGGTAAAAATATTTAAAATCAATTCTAATGCTTACACATTCGAATACTGCTTGTCGATGCCAATCCATTTTATACTTTATTTCGCAAAAGTGCTTTATATACGTACATACATTATTTTTATAATCTCAATATTGTGACGTTTTAATCAGTGATATTTATAAAATAGTACCTATAATACATATTGTTCATAATTTTATTGTAATGATTATGTACTAAGAATACTTGCATATATCTAATAAAATTTAGACATTTATATTTTGTATTGTATGCAAATTATCATAAGAATTATATTTTACCATTATGTATAATATCGAATGACATTTATTTTGATTTACCCAAATTAAAATTGATTTTTTTAAGTAAAAAAGTGTTTCATTAACTGAAGGTTTTAATTCATTTTTATGTGATCAACTATAGAAAATCAAAAGGACGTAACCTATGCAGAAAAAGTTTTACAGAATGCACAAACAACGTTTATTTAATGATTTTGGGCTCAAGCCAAAATTTTAAATAGACATGGGATATAGAAACTAAAACTAGTGTTTCTACACCGAATTTCATAAGTTAAAAGTAAAAAAATGATTATTATAAAAAATGTATGTTGAACTCATAAAATATACTTATTTTTATGTGCGCCTAGAGTATAAAAACGATATGTGAATACTGCATTTATCTATTTCATTCTCTAAAAATGACCCAATTTAGTTCTCAAAATAAAAATGTGCACAATATTGCCGAAAAAAATACCATTAATATATAGTGTTGCTATAGTTTTAAATGAATCTTCATAAAAATTCCACACTTATTTTCAATAAATAGATTATAAATAAAATTAATACGAAATCCTTATATTCTTTAATTAGTGCCGCCTCTTTCGATGTAAGCGTCGTGATAATGGATTATAGTATATTCTATACTGGCAATGCCAAGCAGATCGAATTTAGAATACCAAAGTGGGCACTGGGCTAAAAGATTCAAAAATAGCCTTTTTTTAGTTATTCAGGTCGAAAAGTGTAATCTTTATTCTGCTTGACGTTATTCAATCAATATTGTAATTTTCTTCTAAAAGATGAGTTGGCGAGAGTCGGTAATTATGAAAGTATTGTATAATTTTGTTCTTAAGTCTGACAGTATAACCTAACAGGCTTTATTTACGCATTCGTTTTTAGGCTTCAAATCGAATTCCATTCGCTATTACTTTATGTTGCTGCTATAATTAAACCTATTTATTTTATAAACTGAAAAAAATGCGTGACAACGCGTAGCAATTATCATCTGCAATTGATAAAGTTACTAATTTATGTATGTTCGATTTTATTGAAGCTTTATAGTGTACTTATTCTAATCCAATCTTACTATAAGTTATCATTTTGTATTCCTGGCAGCAAACCACGTTCCCTCGCGTGCATTCATACTCAGCAGCGAGTGAACAGAGACTTGGATCCTACATAAGAACTCTCATGGTACAAAATGTTTCCAATCAATGACTTGAGTTAACATTGCGTATTTACCCCCAGCGGAAGAAGTGTCAATATTATTTTTCAATCTAATCACTTTTCATCCAGTTTTTAAGCAGACATTCGTTTCATAGTTAGTTAGTTCCAGCTTCAGCTCATTGATTTATCAAATCAATTCGCATTGACCGGGATTTTCCATGTAGATGTAATGCCAAAGCCATCCAATGTCTGTGCCATCACATACAAATGTAATATCTCAATGATTCGTCAAAATTAATATTATATTGCTTACTTATTTCCTTAGTTGCAAAATCCAAATAATGTAACATGTTATCATTTCACCAGTTAAAGTCACAATTTATCATAAGTCACTATTAATTTTTTTTACATTAAATTAAATTTGACAACCGCGTTATGTCAATCTCTATTTTATTTAAGCATAAATACATTTCAGAATCGCATCTATTTAATAAAAATAATTCAACATATGAATTTCAAATTACACTTGTAAGGAATCAGAAACATTAAAAAATATATTTAAAGAAAACACATGTTACCTTTTTCTATAAAAATTGAAATCATTGAAAACTTATACCTACCAATTTTGAGAGTCGTGAAAGTTATAAAATGCGACAAAAACATTTAAAAAAAATACACTAAACTAATAAATTAAATATACATTTTTTATTATTATTTACTCTTCACTACGACATTGTGGCACGTATACTCGGATACAATTATTTGATATTTATAGAAAAGTGAACATATTGGTCAACTTGTTGGGACATAATAATATTGACATTTTAAAATTAAATTGCATATGGTAGTTGTAGTGCCTAAAATGGTTTGTTTAATAACTGCACCTGCGTATGGAGACCCATTATTTATTATTGTTGGTACTGCATGATCCACATTAAAATGCACAACTTTGCAAATAAAAAGAAGATAGTTATAATTTTAAACGTAGACTCAATCAATTTTCGAAATCATTCTTTTCAAATTTTGAAGAATTAATAAATTAATCGATGGATTTCTATTGTATTAATGCAGCATCAAATTTTCATGAATGAACAGTAAAATAACTGACAGCTTAAGCTACACGCACAAATATATCTATTGTGAGTAGACTTATTAAGTACAATAGTCCAATTTTTCAGGAGAGCAGAATTAAAGTTAAAAAGTTAAATTCTAAAGTAATTTTTTCAGCGATAATGATTATATTCTCTTTAAGGGTGATTTATATAGAACATCTGCAATGTCTACTGTTAGTCTCGCTGAAGCGTTCCTATATTTGAATGTTCTTTTTCGTACTAATTGCAAAATGACCCAAAATGAAGTTATACCCATAAGTCTGCCTATCATAGATATATCAATATGCAGTCGACCTGAGTGTATTCTTCTAAAATAAAAGTTTTGCAAGTAAAGTCCTATATATAATATTGTAATGTATATCGGAAACTTAAGTACAATATCTTAAAATTTATTCTGAATGAGATAAATATTAAAAATTACTTGTAGAATTTCAATAATTTCTCTCAATGTTTAACATTGACATCAATTAAATGCTACAATTAAAATTGTTGTAATAATAAGTGTTTAATTTTGATAGATAAAAAAAATACCTGTTCCTATTCACCATTTTTACTGAGGATAAATACCATTTTATATGATTTGCACATGATGAATTCTAAAGCTATGTACATTTTTTAAAGTTATAATGTTCATGTCAAAATATAAAACAATAAAAAAGATTTTATTTTTTGGTAATTCAAAAGAATGATTTGGTTTGAGTGGGTCTATTATTGTTCTGCACAATAGCATGAAGTTAGCCTTCTTCCAGTTAACATTTTACTTTGCCGCAAAAATTAACCAACCAATTATAGTATATCTAGTTACAGTTTACTTTTGTTTATGATTGTCATGTGTAACATGATAATGTTATTATGTGTAAAGTATTCATTTTGTCAGACATTATCATTTGCTCACTTTATAACCGCTTACATTTTACCAGCTTCATGTCATTTAAAGAAAAATTTCGGAGAATTATACAGGTTAATATAAACTATTCCTTTTTATCTAATCCAAGGAAGGTTTATCATAAACAATAAAAAATTGTTAATTATGTATAATTCTATTTTTTACAGATATGAAATTCATTTTGAAAAATCCTGGACGGTATAAATTTTTTGAAGCATAACAAATTCATTAACCATTGACAAGTTCATCTATCATTATTTTTTTGCATTTTAAATTTATTTTTTATTAGAAGTAGAAGTGAGCAATCAAATGAAGCAGTTCAGTGATAGATAAGTGAATACTTCTTGTGAACATATTATGAAATAATGCAACTTATATGTATAGTGTGAATATAGAATTTCTACATCATCTACTTGCAAAATTTTGCTAGTGCCACATTAGAGCAGTTTTATGTTTAATAAATACTATCCTCATCAATTGCTGCTTCTGTTTCACTTTACAAATATGTTATATTAACGTTTTTACACTGAGGACAGCCAATTATCCTCCTTTGCTAAAATATTATATTTGTATTGAAAAATTTGTTCATCTCCTTAAAAAATTAATATTCAAAACCACACATTCGTAAAATTTTGCAAACCTTCATATGTTAGTTATAATTAATATTTGTAATTAGTGTTTTTACTTTTACTTAATATACTCTTGTCATTCTATTCTTCTATACTATTCTTTTTTGCACACTACGGCATATGCATGTACTGAATATTAGAAATTATCGTCCACTTATGATGCCAATTTTATTTAAATTTTTTTATGTGAATAAAATATGTGGTATCAGGGTCCCGGAGGTGATAGCACAGCCCGTCATCTCCTTCATGTCATGAATTCGACCCGGTCTCCATCGTACCCCATGCCAGGATATGGCTCTCCTTACGCCACAACCTCCATGAACTCCAGTGAACGACTCTTTAAAGACATCGATTGTGATGAAGTCTACCCTCGAATGTACATCGGCAATGCGTAAGATATTCTTGTAAATCATATTTTATTCCTTATGTGTCACCAGGAAATGAAAAAGCTGTCATGTAACACATCCTTGATAGATTTTTTTCCATATCTATGAGCAAGTAGTGAAATAACTTAACAAATTGAAATTGTGAACTAGTAAAATGTAGTAGTAAATGTATTCTTTCAATTATTGTAGTTTTTGGATTAACTATTTAGTTAAATGAAATACTCTGTTTTTTTTCTGATTTCCCTCTACATTTCCTTTATTAAGCAAGATATGCATATATTACATAAGTTTAAAGATAAAATAATCATCTTTTGATTTTAAACTATCCTTTAACTACTTATGATTGATTTGGATAATGTTCCCATTTCTTTCAGTGAGGCAGCCAGGTGTAAAAATTATTTGAAATTAATGGGGATTACTCACGTCCTGAATACAGCAGAAGGAAAACACTTCGGCCAAGTTGACACGGATCACATTTATTACATGGATTGCCCGCGCATCAAGTATATGGGTTTCCCGATGATAGACCATCCTACTACAGATATAGCAAAATATTTTCATATAGCAGCTAAATTTATAGGTGATGCCATATCAAGTGGAGGTTCGTACACGTTTAACCAGTAATTTGTGTAATTCAAAATAAATTGAATTGAGATATTAAGTATTATAAAGGGTTATGAAAATTTGTATCTTTTCATTCCAATAGGTAAAGTATTGGTCCACTGCATGATGGGAGTCTCTCGTAGTGCAACTTGCGCTATTGCATACCTGATGATCAAGCGCAACATGACTGCAGCGGAAGCCATGAAAGTCATTCGAAGGAGCAGAAACATTCGCCCCAATGATGGATTCTTGCGCCAACTATGCCAACTCGACAATGAACTCCGTCACGAGAGACGCTAACGAAAAATTCTCAATCATCATTTAGTAACACAAGAATATTAACAAGTAATACGATGTGACAAAATGGGATGTCATCAATTCCGTATTCCTGACTTGATCATTTGTGAGACAGCATGTAGACTGCGTTGATATCAAAATATTTCCGCAGTTTTTACTGCAGTACAATAAAGAAACATGCCATTTAAAAAAAAAAAAAAACACAAAATATATTATATTTCTTCCTACACATTTAGTGAAACTAACTACTTCACCACAAACGGCTGGAACATTTATTCCATTTAACAAACGTCCATCTCTGAGTCACCACAGTTCTTTGAGAATAGTGTCTATATTTTCTAAAAGATGCTTTATTTTAGTAATCACTCTAAATTTTAGAATTACTTTAGTCTATATCAGAAAAACGACATCGTCAACTTTCATATATAAATAGAATTAAATTCATTTATATTTTCATTTTAATAGACAAAATTATTTTTTTGGATCTATTGATATTGATTATTGAAATATTCACTCATAAATTTTGATTTGTATAAATTACACATGTCGTCACTAACTTTGTAAAATTTATAAAATTGAACATATGATTTTACAGATGCTTCAGTGGAGTTCAAAAACTTCATGAAATCCATTATTTTCAACAACAGTATTTCAGTATTTTTAAACTTACTTGTCTTCTGTTGATTGACTCAATTTGCTTGTATTGCTGTATAATATAAAAAAGAATAAATATCAAAATTGTGTAGTTCCAAATCTATTTTAGAATATAAACAAGATAATCATAAAAATATATGTACACAATATTTTTTTATTATTTCATTACATGAATACTGTATATATATGTACTTCTTTCTCTTGATAAATCATATTCATTGATCTTTTAACCAGCTTAATATTTAGCTGCGGCTAGTGATGGTTGTATTTTATTTATTTTTAAAAGTGAACAAAATATTTTACTGGCTGTAAAACAGCAGACTATTTAGAGATAGTGAAAGATAGTTTTAATTAAGAATTCTGGTCATCAAGCTGTTTACTTGAATATACTTTTTGAATTATCAGTATGTAGGTACTTGAAAACGTCATAAATATTCTTGTAATTGAGAAAGACTTGTCTTGTTAAAATAAGTATAATGCTGCAGAATTTTTTAAATATTTTGTGTATAGTAATAAGAAATAACTTCTTCTCTTGGCAATATTTAAATGTACAACACAAGAATACATGTCGTATATTTATTTTTGTTACTTGTAATGATTAATTAATTTCTTGAAAGAGCATTTTATCCTCTGGGTAACTTACTAACACCTTCTGGACGCATTGTTATCTTGCATGAAATAAATCCCTAGTGAAATGTTGTGATAAAGATAAAATAACTATTTGTATAGTTTCTTTTCTTATCCACAAACAGAAGTACAAATTTATTTACTCATGTTAATAATAATAATAATAATATATTTTTATTATATTGTTTTAATTTCTAATAATAATTTAGAAATTAA
>JAGVSQ010002873.1:0-23256 GCA_022683975.1 Rhyacophila evoluta | reverse complement strand
TGTTCAAATCCTACAGTTGCATAAGTATATTTTAAATTCAGATATGTAGGACTGGCCTTCATATTATGAAGTAGCATATTGTCCGCAATCACAGAAGACATTGTTAAAAACCATAATTGAATTGCCGCCAGTGTGGGTGAGTTGGTAAGGGCCCTGGTTTATAAATCGTTCGGAGATAGAAATCATAGGATAGAATTTAGCAGCTGCAAAAAACTTAATGCGTTTTTTATGTATATTTGTTGCATTTGTGCCCGACTGTTGCGGCTTCATAATGATTTTATTAGTTACATAATTACACTTATTTTCGTAAAAAAGAATCGTTCAAGGTACATCTTTAAATTACAAACTATACGGAATACAAAACTTTTGGAATTTGGAATTCGAATTGATCGATCTGACAGTTGATCGAACTTGACTATATGTTTTCTTTCGACAAGATAATTATTTACATTCAAGATACTCTCTTCAAATATTTTCACTGCCATGGAAAAACACGTTGACTGCTCTGAAAGAAGTCTTATATCATGTTATATATATGGACGTATATTTGCAGAAGAGATCCATCTGACTATCGACTATTTGTGAGATATTTGAAGAATAATAGAATTACATAAATTTAAGTTTTGTAGCATACAATTATTTTTCAACAGGTATACATATTCGTAAATGCGATATTCACAATCGATTTTCTTAATAACATCAAAATATCTAAAGTGTGTTGAATATTTTCTACATATATTACATCGAGGCGTATTCGGCAACAGATCATACGAAAAAATATTTTTTCAGTCCATGCGGATATCTATTTAGAATTGATTTGAAATAAAACTTATAAAAAAAACACGAATCGCCAAATTACCGCTTACGATCGTTTGCAGAAAACGGTTCGGTATGTACATAATGTCTCCATGACATCCAAGAGGTGGCTAGCTTTGTTGGCGAAGGTTGTGGGTTCGAATTGCAGACGCCAGAGATTTACAACAAAATTAAAGATGCAGTAATGGACATCCTATATTTAAAATATTTGCTGACAACCTCGTGTTATAACGTTAATAAATAGTCTTGTCTTGTATTGAAGTCATGAAGTACGAATACGAGTGGATAGCTTCACACTTTCGGGGTTGATTTGGTCACCAATCAACAATTGAGGAATTACTTCAAAGGTTATGTCAAACATATTATGAGCATAGTAGAATTGGTTTGAAATAATTCACCATTACATAGTATCGTTTGAAGTGTTCTTATATTATAACTGTATAAAAACTGTTTTGTAAGAAACAAATAATTCTTGCTCATATCTCAACGAATAATTAATACTAATCTATCATAACAAATGTCCTGGTTAATTCTATTCTTTTACCTACAAGTATTTGATACTTATTTTCTAATAAAAAATAGCTATCTTTAGGTGCCATATACAAACTATGTATTATATTTTTATAACATCGCGGCTACCCTAATAATTTTGATAGATTTAACATTGACTTAGTGATAATTTGTCTCCCGGGTAGCGTAGTTGATAGCGTGCGCGCCTACCGATCCGGAGAATACGGGCTCGATTCCACATCTGTCGGATTTGAAAGATCTAAAAATGTAGAACTGGATGGCCATTGTGTTGAAAAATTGTCTGACAAATAATTCTCGTGAAAAATAATCAAGACGTCTTCTCATTGGGGAGATCCGTACACTTCACTGTCGGAGTAGATATCTATCCGATACTAGGATTCTGAACATGAGCATAACTCAATCTTATCCTGTGGATAATGTATATACAATGTTCTTTTAACTAAGAGATCTTCACACCGTGAATATCATAATTATGAATTAACATACTTAATAATAACTAAAAGAGTGCGAAGTGGGTCACTATTTGCCGACCGCTGCCTTAGCGCGTACACACATCGGGCCCAGACGTAAAATTCTCAAGGGTGATAAATAATTCAATTTAATTCTTTTCCCTATGGGGACAAAACTATTGATTTCTTATACCTTCGTTCAACAAGTTAGCGGTGGGTGTAACACGACCACAAACACGTACGTTCAACGGTGATTTGGGTGTTTTATACATAATTTATAACCATTTTCATTAGAGAGGTCAGAAACCTTATAAACCCCATCCCCAAAATAAAATTAATAAAACATACAATCGATTTACTAACTGGATTTTATAATTTTGATTGTTTTTTGTTATATATGACTGTTATTGGCTGATTGAACATGGTAATAAATATATATATATTACCATGTTCGCTCTGACAGTATAACATATAGAACAACAATAGTGTGAGAATGTTCAATCCGTTGTCGAGTACACTATATGGATATCGCTATGTGAAGACTGGTCTTGAAAGATTATTTTTCACGGGAGTAGATTGTCAGATAATTGTCAACCCAATGTGTACCCAGTCCTACATTTTTGTTGGGGAATCGAACGCGCATTCCCCGGATAGTAGTATACGAGTATATAACCATGTTCGCCCTGACAGTGTAACACGTGTAACTACACAGTGTGAAAATGGTCAATACGAACGTTAAATACAGTATATGGATCTTGCGATGTGGAGGCAGGTCTTGAAAGATTATTTTTCACGGGAATATGTTGTCAGACGATCGCTCGACCAAATGGGAATCGACTGCTGGATTTTCGGATTTTTAAAAATGCGCCAGACACGGTAATCTAATACCATGACACCTTAATGCTACGACCAGACGATGTAACATTTCTGAAACATTCTGAGGAGAAGGTAGAAGCAAAGTTCTCTGAACAGATTTTTAGAAAAAAAAAACGGGAAAGAAAAAATAAAGTTTGTTCAATTTTTATTTATTTTTTCTTAATACTTTTGTATTGATGTATTTTAATATTAAGTAGTGTTTAAACAACCGTATTAATGTATAATGTGGAATACTTAAAGAGCAAATCTGCTAACTCCGTTTTTAACAATTTTACAGAATAGTGTAAAAATTGTTTATTTTGTATTTTTTATTTTTGAAGAAACGCATTTTAAACGATTTATCTGTAGAGCAGCTTACGAACGATACATCTTTGACAAATCTGAATAAAACATTACAAACTTAGAACCGAAATATTTTTCCGAAATTATCGCCAATACTGTAGGAATACGTAACTTGATTTTTTGGTTTAAGTATTTTCTCAAAGTACAATTTTATTTTTTTGCAATCTCTTGTATCATTGACACAGTTTTGCATTAAAACACAATTTGTACACGTCTTTTAAACATTTGTGCTATCACAAAAATGTGCAATTGATACTAGACATTGTAAAAAATAAAACTATACTTTACAAAGTGACTTAAACAAAAAAACGTGTTCCTGCAATATTGGCGACGGTATTTTTAAGCGACGTTGAGTTGTCAAATTAATACGAGACATTTATGTAGCATAATGCGACAAGATGCCACGATCAAGTAATTTTCAGCTTAAAATATGGTTAGCAACTTTACACTTTAAGCCATCGATATGGCAATAACAATATGTATTTTTCATGGGAACAGACTAATTATTTTCCCTTTATTTATAACGGGAAAAACTGTTTGTTATACACCCTGTTTGGTGTAGGTCAAATGAGCTAGAACGGATGAAGGACATAGGTATACGAAACAAAATTTTCGCACCCAAACAGGACGTATTCCATGTCGTGCTCATGCCAAAGCGGACGTATATCGAAGTACCACTGTACTGACCACTGTACCGACCACTGTGACCAACCACACAAATAAGAATAATTACAAATTTTGTTTCAATATTTTTTTCGATAAACCTGGGTTTTGCTTTTCAACGAAATTAAAACTTATATTTTTTTGTAAGCGATTAATTTGAATTTTTAATGGCAACGTATATATGAATTATTGAATCAGTGTAAGTCTGAAAAACAAAACAGTACTACAACTATTATAGATACAAAGAGAAGAAATGTATTGAACTGACAAAAATTATATAAATGTGTGGCAATAAAGACACAATAGCTTCGCTTATTCAGGAAGATGCTTCAGATTTTATATCGTGAAATAAATTTTAGAGACTATAAACGCGTCCCACATAAATTTTTATGTGTTAAAAACATTACAAATAATTGGTTTAAATCATTTAGAACACGAGTATAAAAAAAGTTTTAATGTAATATTATATATATATATGGGTAGGTGAAATCAATATTGTATACGTAACAGTAAATAATAAAAATAAATTGGAAAATAATATAGGAAAAAAGTGAGTATACCAAGAAAGTTAAGACAGATCCCATTCCAAAAATATATACAATAGCTAATATTTTCGACTGATGGTGCTTGATGGAAATTGATTTTAAATTCTGAATTATTTAAAACTGGTAAACTTCCATATGTGGATATACATATACAATAGCATTCATCTAAGCTCACTGTCACATAGATGCAAGATATCAATAGCAAGTTCGTTAAACATTGCAATCGCTCTCCGTATTGGCATGACTACTGGCAGGGTAGTTCTGCATTTAGGAATGAAAAAGAGTTGATGTTTTCTCATGTAGTTATCGGGGACGTACAGACCAATATTAGCCAGAGTGGTCGAGTTGTCAATATTAGACCACACATAAGTTGAAAAAAATACGTCGCCCCATACATATTCCTACTTAGTTTTAAGCTACAATAAGAAAGTATGCCTAAAATGCGCATGACGCGGGTTAGCCAGTCCTGGCTTATATGCTACACATAAGTTGTATTTTTTTCTATCAAGATAATATATTACATTCTTTGTAGTTTATCTAACATTTATCAGTGTATATATTATACTTAATATAAGAGGCTTAAATGAAAAAATATGTAATCTATGAGTATTTATTACACGATTTAATTGCGATTTGATATGAAACTGAATGACTGTGCGCAAATTTAATAACCAATAAACAATTCGTGAGTTATAAATTAACACAATTCGGCATATTCAGAATATTTATTAGAAAGTCTTAGAAAGTCGTTTTTAAAACATAATGTTGTCTGTCATGTTAAGTCTACAGTAAGAAAAAAAATCACTGCAGCATAAAGCAGGTTGACCAACAAAACAGCATAGTCAATAAATGTTGTTCTGTGAGAGGTACAGTGAGAGGTCCACACTTATAATATGGCACCAAAATTACATAACGAGATTAATATGAAATTATCAAGGTAGCACATATTACAGCCGAGGAACATTCCAGGACTATGAATGATATTCATAGCGTCGGTTCGACCATTTATCGGACCGGTCAATTTTCTACGAAATATGAAATTCTAATATTTAAAAAAATCCGAAATCTTACGGCGAGCGAGGTCTCTTTTGAACAAGACTAGATAATAACATTGCTTAGTTAATTAGAATAGGAATCACGCATGCTGTAGTATACGTCAATCAAGGTCATGGGAAGTTGCTTCTGGGACACTTCTGGCACTTTGGACAACACATTACGTTCATTACGCCACGGTGTACGCCCGCATAACTGGTGTGAATGCGTGGTGGGTGGTGGAAAGGAAAGCAAGTATGCTTTATAGTATATCACGGCTACCGGATTCCAAGGATTGGATCTAAGGATGATAAAATGTGATTTATCATACTTGTATATTCCAATCCAAACTACTGGACAAGAAAGCGAACTCCAGCATGATCATGAAACCGATAGTTTCAGGTTTGAGACCTAAGGTCCAGGTTAGATTTTTGAAATTATTTTTTTGATTAAAAAAATTAATTAAGTTTTCTGAAATATAAACTTTCTTTCAATACGTTATTATTACAATCAAAATGTTTCAACATATCAAAATAGTGGAATCCTACCCAATGTTTGTTGTTTTATTATACATTGATTTATGATGATAAAGTCACTTTCACATCTTACTTATATACCATGTCCGATTGTCATGTGCGTTAATGGAGCAATGGATCACAACAGTGTGAAGATGACTAGTACAGAAATGTATTGTAGTACACACTGTTAAGATTTCGGCAGATATTTTCAAGATATATGGCAGTATGAAAGTGGATCTAATAGATTTCTACAATGTAAAGATGGCCACTTCAAAAATAGACTATACCTCCTCATTGTCAAGACATATTTTGACAGCTTCTTTCACGAAAATTGGCTGTTAGAGAACTCCTCAAAGTATCGGGCATTCATTCCTCTATATTTGGATTTTTTGAATCCTTGAGACTGCAATATCCGGCTAGGAAATGCGCACTATAAATCACTGGTATTCGTATAAATTCATGGCAATAGGAAATACTTAAATAATATATTCTAACATTAATATCAGTCTTTACTTATTTTGAACATAATATTTCCGAGTTTACTTAAAAGAGATTTTATAAATTCGGCGTATTTAATTACAGCAGGCTGTATAAATAAACTGTGGAAGGTTTATATTTTATCAAGTGTATTTTATATATGTTATTATTAATCATATATTTAATGTCAACAAATATGAAGGCCCCGCGCAATTTCCAGAAAATTCCTGATCTTCTGTAACTAACTTAACGACTTCCTGAAACGTGGCATTACATTTTTAATTATGGCTAAATCTGTCATAAAAGGTTTAATATAACCTTATCTTTTACAATATGGATATACTTAGTATACTTTATCTATAATTATTTTTAATTAATTTTTAGATAAAAAAAATAGCTATCTTTAAGCGCTATATACAAACTATGTATTTTTAGAATACATTTCGCTGAATAAATAAATATGCGCATATATTTTTAATTTTTATAACATCGCGGCTAATCTAATAATCTTAATGGATTTGGCATCGACTTAGTGGTAATTTGTCTCCCCGGTAGCGTGCTCACTTATCGATCCGGGGAATGCGGGTTCGATTCCCTATCCCTCAGATGTTAAAAATCCAAAAATGTACTGGGATATCCATTGCGTAGAGCAATTATCTGACAAACAATTCTCTTGAAAAATAATCTGTCAAGAGTGTTGTCTTCACATTGTGTAGATCCATATACTCCACTTTCGGAGTGAATATCTTTACTCTGTGTTGATCCATATGCTCCACTTTGGGAGCGAAAATGGTATGGATAGATTAAAGTGGTAATTCGTGAAATTACCTTCCTATATCAGACGAGAGGTTAGCATACGCGCCCACACCGGGTTCGATTCCTACAGTCGGTGCATTTAAAATCTGAAAATGCAGTACTGGTTGCCCATCGATTTCAGCAAATTGTCTGACAGAAAAACTTTCACGAAAATACAATCTGACAAGACATATCACATTATGGAGATTCATATACATATTCCACTTTCGGAGCACACAATCTTCAGATTGTATGGATATATATGCTTAAGATACGGAGCGGGCAGGGAAAAAAATCGTGAAAAATACAACATGTCATTGAAATCCTCAATATGTACTATAATTCGACACGTGTTTCGTATATTCGGTAGACTAAGTAAGTACGGATATGAAATAGTATTTTTATAACAATTTGAATCGGGTTAAAATAACTTAACCATCATACGGAATAAGAAGAATAATGCATTTTAAAATAAACGTAATTTGTAATTGAAGTTCTAATTGTTTTTGCCGATTATTTAAAATCTTAGCTAAATGTTTCTCTATCCCTCTCAATTAACATAAAAATCATAAACATATAATAGACTTTATAAATAATGAAAATACTTTTGTTTATTTTGTATAATCGTAAGTGTCCATTAAACCAAATAAATTTGAACCGTTTTGAAAAAAAAAAAAAAAGCCACCATTTCCACCGTGCTGTCATTACAAATTTACAGATAATTTTCATTAATAATGACTACTTGTGTCGTGTTAGTATATTGCGATTATTATAAAGATCCTTTTTTGTATTTATCGTAACTCCGTAACGAGTTACATGAGAAAACCAAAATATTATCATGTCGTGTTTATGTAATAAACAAAAAACTCACATCGAGTTTACATTAGTGAAAGATTCTCCGAAAAAATGTAAAATATCCGATACATATTACGTACGTCTTGATATTCATTACACATGTCGTCAGTAATGTAATTATTATGAGAATGATATATATTAGTCACAATGTATAATAAATAAATTCCAATATCTACACAATGAATACGTACGATATTTCTCCCAACGAAATTCCAGCTTTGGATGAGACAAAATGGAAATAGATTTAAAGTGAATATAGAATAAAATACAGAAAATTATATAAGCACTATTAAATATCGATTTGGTATTAATACTCTATTCCTGAGCTGTGATTATGGGGCCGTTTTTTAAATTGTACACCGCCGGAAAATGATATTGAATTTTTCAAGGATACAGGAAGAAAACTGGCGTTAAAAATCGATGACTTTGATTGAAAAGTAAAATTATAATTTACCTGTGATGTGAACTGAACAATATCACTTAACATTTTCACAGCACATAGCGATCATTTCACCAAAAACTAGATAGAGAAATAAATAAATAACCGAACGCGACACGAACGGCAACTCAGTACATCTGCGACTGATTTTGACAGATGAAAATGTATGCATGTGTACGCTTAGAATACAGCAATAGGTACGTCCTATTTCTACTCAGAGGCGGCTGATGGTTCAAAATATTTCGGCGTTAATGTAATATTTTTAACCAAAAATAAAATTCTAAATAAAATCAATGCTGCGACCTCATGCTATCATAGTTAAATATAAAATGGTATTAGAATACGAATGTGACTATTAAGTTATTAGGCCGATAATCCGTTACGTTCTTTTGTTGTAGCATACATTAAATTGAACAGATTTTTTTATTGATTTGTTATTAGGTACAAGGTAATACTTTATAAGCTACATACTATCTATATCTATATTGTTTTCCAATATTTGAAAGTATGAATGAATTGTCTAGTATTTTTTATTCATGCATGCGTCCATTTGACTGTCCAAGATTGATTTTAAAACGCAAAAAAATAAATTATTGTTTACTAGGATCAACCTGAATATTCTATTATTTTGTTCTATTGATTAACATTTATACAAAATCAATGTTTTGTTAGTGTTATAAACACGAAATTGTTGAATAGATTTTGTGTGCATTTGTTATTAAACTATTCATCGAATGGACATATCTACAATATTTTTTTAATTATTGAGACAGGGTTGGTGTCCATACCATTTTTTTTAAGTCCGCCCGACCGCCGCTGAATAATTCACCGTCACATTATTATGTTTAACAATAATAGTAGTATTATTAATTTTCTGACGCCATCGGCAAACTTTCTGATTTGAAAATTTGTACCTATTTATGATAATATATCCTTAATTGATGACGCACATTTCCTTACGCATAAAAACTCATTAGCACCCTTCCTTTTACAAATAAAATAATAAACCTGCTTAATCCAAGCTGTATTGAACATTTATTGGTTATCTTATCCATTCAATTTAATTATTTTACTGACGTCAATTGACCGATTAGGAACTTACCATGCAAATTATTATCAAACTATAAATGAGTTATGATAATGTAATATCATATAAAAATCATGTGGTGATACATCCTTATTTGTGTTATTATATTTTAACGGCTTAAGTCAAATAACATTTAACAAATTAGTCATATTTTTATCAGAAGCTGTAGTTTTTGTGACCTAATTTTTTTATGACACAGTTTGCGTAGAAAAAATATCCGGTGTCCTTTAAAGAAAGTAATAGTTGGATATTAATCTAAAAGTTTTATACGGATTTATGTATAGTGATTAATGAATTCTAATATTCTAATAAAATTTTAAAATGATGATTAGAATATTGGAGTTATAAATATTTGTTAAGCACATTTTTAAAGAGCTTAAATATTTTCTTAATGTGGTTCTGTTTGCATGAGAATAGCTTGATTAATTATCACATGTGTAAAATAGATACGTCATCCGTTGATGTAATATAAATATATATGTAAGTACGAGTAATTTGTATTCACACTGTAACAGAAAAAGAAGATTGACAATATGTAAGGGCGCTAGGACGGCTAATGTTAATGTCAAGGAGAAATCTAACTTTCGCTAATAAGATGGATTGTTTTCCAAAACTGGATTTGCTCGTTGGGAACGAGCATTGAAAAGTTTATTTGCAGTAGGGGTTTAATCGACTGATTTAATTAACTAGAGATTAATTAGTTTAGTTTAAGACATTAAACGTAAAAAAGTGTACATGCCATTTTATATAAGATTGATATTTTTACATAATTCCTTTGGCTCAGGAATTCACCAATAATTAATTGATGCAGGTAGGCCCTTCATTATCTGATACTTTCTAAGAGGAGTGTTAACTAGTTTTGAAATAAATGAATGAATACGTAGGTTTTGGATCACATATTCAATTAAAATATTTTTAATGACAGATTATAGTTTCAATTCCTTATTAATATAAAGTCACGAGAAAACATGTATCTACTATAATGTGCCTTAACTTTGCGAATGAATTCATAGAAATGTTAAAAGTGGAACGGCGCTCACTTCGTGAATATCTTTACTTACACGTGTCGGTTTGGAATAATTCAGTTGTAAAATTTGGCGTTCAGCTTTTCAATTTATCATTTTATTTTTTTGCAAGTTAAGACCATGAAGAATAATTAGTATATATTACATATTACCTAAAATATATATTAACAACGTGTTTATTAGTTGGCAGTGCTATGTTTATGATGAATAAAATAATTAATCATACAATTTATTTGTCAACAGTGTAAGTTCAATTATAATAATATGTAATTTCACCAATCAAAAGCCTGAAATTACTCTTACTATAAAAACTTTATCGTTAAACTATTTACTAGATTGTACTAATTATATTGCTCACAATATAAAGAGTCTAGTGCCCTTTACAATATAATCATACGCGATGTTTATGTATCGATTATAGAGCATAAGCAGAGGACATTCTTAAATGTGGAGGAAGATTATTTTTAGAAGACATTACTTTTATTTACAAAGTAGATTTCTTTTCATTTGAAAATTATTGATGGTATTTTTCGCATCGCTGAAATTATTGCCAGTACAATAATATAGAGAACCATAAATAATACGTGATAATACTTAGTTTGTTGATGCTTCAACATAAAAATTATTTTTACCACGAGTAGCCTAAATAAAAGTATCAAAATGTTTTTTATTAAAAATGTGGTCTTATAAACCAAACATAAATTATCAAAAACTTCTTCAGTTATTTTATTTTTATATTAGTAATATATTTTAAAAAATACATCATACATAATATGTCTACTGTTTTAAAAAAATATCAATTATCATTTTCAATTTGTAATTATATAATGAATTGATTTTATAAAATTTAAATAGGGCACATGTACTCCTTACTACGGTGCAAATTTGATTATCCATTATTACATGGCATATTTTTCATTCAAAAAGTCATTGTCTATGAAACGAATAAGATCTGTCATCTTAATATTACAAGTGTAAAGCTTTGTCGCTGTTTATTGTCGCGTTTACCACATTCTATATATTTTAAATCATTATCACAATATTCCATCATGGTGCTGGAAAGTACAATGATTTGCGTAGACAATAGCGATTATATGCGCAACGGTGATTTTCTGCCGACTCGGCTCCAAGCCCAGCAAGATGCCGTCAATGTCGTGTGCCTGTCGAAAACTCGGTCGAATCCTGAAAATAATGTTGGTCTCTTAACCCTAGCGAACGTGGAAGTCCTGGCGACCCTCACGGGTGACGTCGGCCGTATTCTTTCCAAGCTTCATCGCGTTCAGCCAAACGGAAACATCAACTTCCTCACTGGGATTCGCATCGCTCATCTAGCTCTTAAACATCGCCAAGGAAAGAATCACAAAATGCGCATCATTGCTTTTGTGGGCTCGCCTGTGGGGACTGATGAAAAGGAATTAGTCAAATTGGCCAAAAGATTAAAGAAAGAAAAGGTAAACGTGGACATTGTTTCGTTTGGTGAAGATACAGATAATAATGCCCCGCTCACAGCATTCGTGACAGCTCTTAACGGCAAAGATGGTGGTGCAGGAGGGAGCCGACTAGTAGCAGTACCTGCTGGTGGTTGCGTTGTGCTGTCAGAGGCTTTAATTTCAAGCCCAATTGTTGGTGGTGAAGGTGCCCCTTCGGGTTCTGGTATGTCGCAGTTTGAATTCGGCGTAGACCCCAACGAAGACCCGGAGTTGGCCTTAGCTTTGCGTGTCTCTATGGAAGAGCAACGACAGCGCCAGGAGGAGGAATCCAGGCGACAGCAGACATCGGAACGAGACCCCGATGCCGCTGGAGCCTCCGACCAAGAGGGAGGTAGTGCAGGCAGGGCCCTGGCTATGTCGCTTGGCAGAGAGGCCATGGATCTTTCTGAGGATGAGCAAATTGCTCTTGCTATGCAGATGAGTATGCAACAAGAGTCGGCTGCTGATGAAAGTATGGATGTATCCGAAGAGTATCCGGAGGTTATTGATGATCCCGCTTTCCTTCAGAGTATTCTGGAGAACTTGCCTGGTGTGGATCCACAGAGCGAAGCCATCCGGCAGGCTGTCACTACTCTCAAGAACAAAGATGCACCCAAAGAAGACAAGGATGCTAAAGATAAAGACAAAGATCCCGCAGCGTAGTTTTATTCAAATATATTGTTAAAATGAAAAATTGGCTGCGGAGTTGTTTGATTTTACAAACTTTATTCGCATTATAATATTAATAACATGCTTTATGTATTAATAGTTATGAAGTAACAATGGTTTCTTTTTTATAAAAATAAAATCTTTACTTATAGAAAAGTCTGTATTTTACTCCACTGTTTTTTTCCAATCAGAACTTAAACTTAAAAGTAACTAATATTAAATAACATTTTCTTTATATTTCTATCTATATTAACCCTTTCAAGAGTGGGTTTTTTCATAGCACGTTTTATTTTGATACAGGTTGATTAATATCCATGAAATATCCTAACTTTTTCGAAACTGTCTTCAGATGTATCTGATAGTTATTGAAATGCTCTATTTTTTGATGAGAATTACCGATTTCGCGTCATATAGTTGGACGCAGAATTGTGTCCTGTACTCCTTTAGACACAAATAGCATTGGGAGTAATTTGTAATCCTTTATGGATTGAGATCAACCATATTTCTGGAAGAATTTTTCGTCTTTAATTGATATTCTTTATGATAGTTTTTTTTTGTTAGTATAATAATATGAATATCTCAAGTGTGTGGTAAAGTACACAAGTTTCTGAAGAGTGAAATTGATCCAGAGAGGTAGGCTTTGTGTAGTAGATTCCTGGATAATGATGTTAATATTCTATATGTACAATAGTGGTTGGTGTAGTGGAGTTTCTAATATAGAATATACATAGCAAAGTTTTGTTACTAATATGAGAAAATAAACAGTTTATTTTGTAATTAAATTCTGAAGTGTTTACATGTAAAAATATAAATTTCCCGAAAATGTCAATAAGTAATCGTTCAAGTTCACATTATTTGATGACAAAATATCATTATTTTGAAATATGAATTTTTATTCCAATATCAATTTTTTCGGGTACAATAAAGAATGACATGTTGACGAATAACAACAGAATTTAAAATTCAGTTTGAGTTAAAATTGCACAATTTTACATTTATTATAAAAAAACTGCGTAAATGAAATATATAAAATTTAATATGACATGGGAAGAAACTTGTGTATCTGAATCTATAATATTTAAATAAAATTACCATGGTTACGTTTTTTGTACGAACTTGTTTCTACAAACCGAATTTACTTCTTTTAGATATTTTTACATCATTTCAGAAGAAAGATGGATAATTACAATCCCATAAAAGATTTGGAATTATTTTCTACAATTGCATTTGATGGTAATTTGGTATATCAATTAGTATCATAAATGAACTAAAATTATTTAAAAACAAGAATCCATATGAAAGAGTCAGTGATGAATTATTAATTTTATTGTACTTGACACACTTATGAATAAGTAATTTTTATGGCAAAATAATTCTAGCTTCAACTTCAACATTATTTGTTTTAAGGTATTTACTAAAACTATTGAGGCCACATGTATTAAATCAAAAACATCTTATTTATATAATATTAATTAATACTTCTATGAGGTTTGAATCTGGGACCCACATTCAGCAATCTCATTAATTATTAGGCAATATAATTTGTATTAACAGGAAATACAATAAGAGGTCTACATTGTCATCCAGATGGTATCCATATTGTTTTTCCAATGGGGAATACCTTGTACATCCAAAATTGGAAGACAAAAAAATTAGATCTCCTTTCGGGACATTCTAATACGATAACTGCAGTTGCGATATCTTCGAAAGGAACATATTTGGGATCTGGACAGATAAATCAATTAGGATTTTATGCTCCTGTAATTCTATGGGATTTTGAAAAGAGAAGTATGATTTCAAAACATGAGATGCACAAGGTTTGTATAAGAGAATTGAAGCGAACTACAATATATTTAATTTTTAAGATTTCAAACTTTTATACATTTACACTGTTTGCTAGGTATATAAAAATATTACGTCTCCATCTACTCATTACAAGTTACATTATGATATATATGGTATATGTAGACAATATAAAAGACGTGTCATGATTATTGGTAATTTTGTCTCTTAGAACACTGGGAATAATGAGAAATGTACGAAAAACCCATAAAATCTTATTAAAAACTTGCGATGTAACAACTATGAAATTAATCATAAGTTTAAGTGAAAGCAGATTTGTAAAGAAGTCTTGCTTTTAACGTTTAAGCTCTGCAATTTTAAATCTATGTAATTTAAAAAATTATGGCTTGTGATGTGATAGGTTAATCTGCAAATTGGCTGACTCCACCTGCGGTTGAAAAATATGATCATGTTATTTAGCACTAATTTTTCTATTGCATACAAAACGCACAAAAAAATTAAAATATGTAAAATCACCCGCAAATGTCAGCCAATTCCAAGTAGTAATTACACATTCACCGTTATTTTGTCACTAATGAACATTTGAAATACAAATCAGGTTTATACATTAAGCCATCGATATGTTTATTCGCCGTTATACCATCCATATAGATAATATAATAATAAATTGCAAAAAAACATAAAAATTTATAATTAACACGATATATTTTCAGAGTAAAGTAGGCCGAATTGATATAATTTATTTCTTATTTTATCATCTAAATTCTCATTCAATGAATTGTATTATTTTGATCAAGGTGCGGGTAGAGTCGATCAGTTTTTCCTGTGACGAGTCATTCATGATATCTATAGGAGGCCGAGATTGCGGGAAGTTATTAGTGTGGGACAATAAAGCCAGGAATGTGTATTGTTTAGCTGCTGCAGTCAGAGACAATTCTGGTGATGCTATGACAGTTTCATCGCTGCACAGGAGAAATAACTCCTTCATTACTGCTGGAGATGGTATTTTTATAATATTATAACTATTTGAAATGGTCAAAGAGAGAAAATACCTAGCCCATATGGGTTAATGGATTGCAAATGTATTTTTGAGTATTTTCTGTGTTACAGTCAATGTAATTTTGTATCCCTGTTAATGGTTTCAGGAAATTTGCGTGTTTGGAATGTAGACGTGGCAAAAAGATCTATTTCAGTTGTTGATGTTAACCTCGGAAAACTCAAGAGATCCATCCTTTGTATCGTAATAAGTGAAGATGATTCTTATGGATATTGTGGGACAACGTAATAATCATTTAAAATATCTCAAATTAAATAACCTATATAATAAATATAGGGGCCGGAGGTTGTGGATTCGAATCCCACACCTACATAATTTTTAAAAACTTAAAAAGACTGGATACCCACCACTAGGTTAAGGCAGTGCTTCCCACACTTTTTCGGGTCGTGGCACCTCTTTTAATTAAGATTTTCTCACGGCATCGTAAAAACTTGCGCTGCTAAAAATTTTAATTTCTTTCCAGAAAATCATGGTTTCTCGTTTTTTTAGCTCGCGCACAAAATTTCGCAGAATACACTTTGGGAATCCCTGGGTTAAGCAATTGGTTGCCAACCAATTGTTGTTATTAAGAAAATATATTTTTACTATGTGAAGATCTATATACTCTGTTTCTGGAGTGGTCATAGTAAAAAAAGAGTAATATATATTTTTAGCAGCTCAATGTCGCACTTTAGGCTGATTGCTGGTTACTGTGTGTGGAGTGAACAGGGCCACGTGAGTTCTTGGTGTCCATACATGGCGCACGGTAGATAGGACTTTTTGAATTTGTTTGATGTCATGAATCCCAATTTTGATTGGTTTAAATTGCTAAAGAAAATTTGCATAACATGCGAAACACGATTATTTACATAAATAAAAACTTCAGTTTAAAAAATTACATTTATTTAAGTTATAAGTCAATAAAATATTTTATGAAAATTTATTTACAGCGTAGCCTGTAGTACTATACTATTTAAAGTTTGACAGTTGGAATAGAAAGAAAATATGACTTAAGACAGTATTTTAACAATGTTTTGAAGTTAACTTTTACTATAAACTTGTTCAACATTAACTTGGGTGATCAAATTATTTATGTTTATTGCTTTGTCGTAGGTCACAGTATCTCCTCTAATTTACAATATTATTTGTTTTTAGATTCATTCTTTTGTTTTCATTATTGTTTTAGATCTGGAGATATTCTAAAATTGTCCATAGGATATGAATCAATTCATAATAAAGGATCCTATCACACGCCATCTTTGATGGGCTGCTATGCAAAATGTGGTGTTTGGAAAAAAAAATCAGTGCGGCCCGAGACAGTTTACTATTGCTCAGGTGGTTGAAATTTATTAATTATATATGGAGAGTTTGCACAATGCAAGTCTTACACTGTCTAGTGAGAGTGTAATAATAATTAAAAATTAGTATTATTACTTCATAGTTTTCCTGTTTCTTTAAGCAGCAACAACTGCTACCCCATGTTGAATGGATTGATACAAAATATGTATAATATTATAAAACTAAACATAAACAAAACAGTTACATCATGCTACATATTCAGTGCCTTGGAGCAAGTGAATTTGCTGCGTTTCCTTGTTTCTAGGAAGAGTTCTGGTGAAAATCTAGCAGTCTCATAATTTATGCTTCTGGAGCAACTGCTCCACGATAGCCACGCCACTGCATTTCTTAGAGAAATTAATAATTTTATTGGTATAATGGATTTCAGGTGCTCAAAGTATTCTCATCTTGGATGAAGAGTTGATCGTGGTAGGTGGAGGAGATGGCACTGTCGACTGTCTCAAAGAAGTCAAAAGGAAAACAGAACTGCCAAAAGATAAACTGTGCTCGCCTACTTCGCCAAATTTAAAAGCTGTTAGCGAGTTTAATTATTATTAGCTGTATTGATAGTACTTATCAGATGGTATTCTAGGCATCAGCAGAGTAATACAAATTAAATTGGTGTTCATCTGATGTAGCCATGGCATGCAGACGAGCCCAGGCATATATCATTTCTTTAATATATATCGACCATAGAAAGGAAAAAGGACATAACCACACAAAACAAATTTGTGTGGATTTTTTCTATTGGTAAAACTGTAATAATTTTAACTAATTGTAATTTTATAGATAAAAACAATAAAGCTTAATGGTTGTATCACATCGATACAGTCAATGGTAGTTGATGTGAAAAATGGCAAAGAAAAGATGTTATTGATTGGGACAAAGGCTAATGAGATGTATTTAATAAATTTGAAAACATTCCAAGCAACGCTGATTGTCACAAGCCACAGTTCGACTATTAATGAAATTGCATTTCCTAAGTAAGTATAATATCATTAAAACTAAACAAAAACTGTAAGGGATTCATAAGAACAGTTATAATGTATACCAATGTGCTGCAATATCATATATGAATATTATTTACGAGATATTTATGATTTTTTTTAATGGCCTACCATTTATATTTAGTATTGAAATTTATCACACTTTTTCCTTCTGAAATAATTATTATGCCTAGTAATTTTGTGTAGAGAGAATTAAATATTTTATTATTATTGTTGATTATGTTGATTATTTTGTGCGTCAAATTGGCATTTATTATATTTAGATATATTCCTGTCAACATTTATCCAAAAGTTTAATCGTAAAATAACATTATTTATTTAAATATCCCTAACTAATGTTCATAAGCATGCAATTTTGATGGATTCCGAACTCTAATATTTTTTTCATTCAGTCGATAGGATTTTATTATAAGTATTATGAGTTATGATCCACCCAGTGGTCGAGCAGTTGGAGTGCATGCTTTAAAGATGGAGGTTGGAAATTCAATTCAACTGCTGGATTTTAAAAAATTCAATGATGCAGGACTAGATGCCCAAAGGTTTGGACAATTGGCAGACAACCAATTCTCTTGAAATCTTGGAAAAAAATCTTTCAAGATATATCTTCACATTACGAGGATCTATATACTCTATTTCCAGAGTGTAGAGAGTTTCTATACTTCATTTTAGAGTGGACACTCAGTTACTAAGAAGAGTTACAAAGAATGGACAAGAAGTTATTAAGGAGACATTATTGTTTTTTATTTATTCATTATTATGCAAATTCATAGTAATATTTTTTTAGGTGTATGTCAGATGTATTTGCTACAGCGGGCAGAAGCACCATTCGATTGTGGGCCCTCAAGACTTGCCAAGAGCTGCTGCGAATTCAAGTTGCCAATTTTGTATGTACAAGTGTTCTATTTGCAGCTAATGGAAAGTCCATTGTCTCTGGTAATTCTTAGGAAGTATAATATTCTAAAAATAAATAATTAATAATATAGTGTGCTAAACAGAAAATGATTTTAAATTGAAAACTACACGAAATCTATACACTTGTACTGAAACAGTCAATGAGATCTAAGTTTTATCAAATTGTATACATAATCAAAAAAGTGAAACTATTAAATATATAAAAAAGAACTACTTTTTATAAAAAAGCATTAACATGAAAGTTAAGAACAATCTATCAAAACATCTATTTATATTTTAGATAATATTCTCCACATTTGGAGTACATATGGAGGAAATAAAATGTCCTATTGAATTGAATAAAAGATTCTATGGAAAAGAGGGTTGATTATTATTTAATTAACTCAGTAATTGCACTCGATTTAATTAAAATCAGTTAAGAACAAGTTATTTGAACAAGGAATAGAAAATTCCTGAATATTTTTTCTGGTGCATTGTACATTGGTTTAATTTCTCAATCTTTTTTCTAATCCTCAATTTCAGCCTGGAATGATGGATGTATTAGAGCTTTCACTCCACTCTCTGGTCAGCTAATGTATTGCATATTAAATGCACACAGCAAAGGACCTTCAGCAATTGCAATGACTGACGATGGAAGTACCATCATATCAGGAGGATGTGAAGGACAGGTACAAAATTTACAGTTTAAAATAAATGATAAATAGTCCGCCAAATAGTCTCAGCTTGGTCTTGTTAAGCAGCCAACATGTCCTTGCGGTTATCCAATCGCATATTGTGTAAATCTTTAGAAATGTGTACGGAAAGGGAAGAGTTACTGAATTTGGTCCAACCATCATTGGACCCATCAGGCCATCCGATTTGATTTCCACAAAGGCTAATTTCATTGCTTTCAAAAAGTTTGCAGCGTCATACGGCAAGCGTGATCATCTCTTCTCATAAATTATTTGACCAAATAAGTCTCCATTTTTTTCATTCTATTTCTATTAACTTCATCACATTTGAGTGCATGGCAACCTAAGTTTTGGGTAATTTATATTTCCTCCTGGGCAATTCCTATCGAATAAAGAGTTCTTGGATATGCCTGATTAAGACCAGATGTAAGGACGGGGCGGGTTGATGGAGTGCAAATTTACTAGATATTCAGAGACTTAATTTTTTTTTCTACAAATGGAGTATTATTTACTGAAAGTAAAACACTTTTGTAATATTACTAGTAAAATTAGCCATTCATGAATAAAAAAAGTGCTATATATTTGGATTTTATAAGTGGCCATATCCAGAAATGTAACATTGGTGGCTAAGTTGGTAAGCGTGCATGGCTTTAGCACCAAAGATTGTAAATTCAATTCGTGTAGAAGTAGACAACAATTTCCTCATGAAAAACAATCTGTCAAGATAAGTCTTCACATTGTGTAGATTCATTATGTTCAACATTCAGAATGAGCATGGTTAAATATATTTTTTAACTGAAAATAAAAGTTACTCATACAAAAGAACAAAAAAAAAAAATCATTCGAATGAAGTATGTTCCTATGTGAACTTAGATTTTCTTATGACATAATTTTTATGTATATTATATTAATAATATTGCATACATTGAACTAATAGGTACGGGTGTGGTCCATAAAGCCAGAGAAGCAAAAACTTCAAGCTGTGTTGAAAGAGCACAAGTGCCCAGTGGCGGACATAATGATTAACAATGCTAATACAGAAGCTGTGAGTGCAGGAACTGATGGCTCATGCATCATATGGGACATAGTGTAAGTGTGTATGTAGTGAGAGGGTAAGAAGAAGACTTAATAATGTTGTTAATTTTTCAAGCAATAGCAATGAGCTTCTTTATGCAAGAAGTGTGTTGAAGCAATATTTGAATAAAATCAACAATACAAGTGATATCCAAACTTCACGAAGTACACTTAAAATTGCTTCCTCATTTACCATATTGTCTTGATTTATCCTACAGCGCTCATTTCCGGTTTCAGGAATTGAAAAGATGGCCTCAGGGAAAGAAATTCGCATCAAATAACGAAGTCGTAGTCAAAATAGATACCCATTTTGGTGGGATCGAGCAGTCGAGCTATTAGATATATAATTAATATTTTCGACTGATGGTGCTTGATTTTAAATTATAAACCATTAGACATATGTCGAAATGTTTTAAAATCATTAGATTAGGTGTATAGAGATTATGTCGAAAATAAAATGCAAAAAAAATATATTAAACATTATCAATATATGAAACTTCAAATCAGCCCCTGTAGTCCATCACAGATAAATAATTTCTTTGTCATATACCAAATACATCCTATTTACATAAATAGACTTTCTTTTTTCATGTGTTTTATTACAAACGATTAAAGTTTTTTGTTGAAGATCTTTCTGATTATTCTATAGATGTTTCTGAATGTTACATAACTTAGAGATTGATTACCGTTATTTTAAGAGTTTATTATAATTTTACAGAAATCTATGCAGACGGCAGATATTGCTTGCAAATACTGTGTTTAAATGCGTCAGCTATGAACCATCAGGATGTCAGATTCTAACTGGAGGATCAGACAGAAAAGTTGCATATTGGGAAGCCGGCAGTGGCCAAACAGTACGAGAGGTAAAATAACTATCTGAAATTTTCCAGGAGAAACTTGTATGAATTTGGTATAAATGGCTATAGTTTTTTTTTTTGAATTCTTATGTAAGTATCTTAGATGATTCAAAGTTTATGGAATATCTTTACTGTAAATGTAAAATGTTAGTTTTGTAATATACAACTTACACTTATTTCTGATCTGGAGGTGGTAGCATCTAAAGTGGGCGCTGTTAATTCCATAGGCATAAATGGAAATGGGAAATATTTTGTCACAGGTGATGATAATCAAGACGTAAAGGTGAGTATTTATTTATATTTATATTTGTTATACATATTCAATGATTATCAGACTATTTTTTGATATCAGTCATAGTTACCTTTATCCCTATAATTTAATTTATAAATGGCAGCATTCTACACTACCGGTTTCATAACAAAAGTCAAGTCACAATTGCGTTGTGGAAAAGAAAGAACAATTTCCGGCTTGTTGGTATTGCCTTTCAGACTTACCATTTTGCAACAGTAAAAAGTAAAATAAAACAACAGAAATTTCGATTTTTTTTTTTCTATTTTCAATTCTACTGTTTTACCAACCAACAATAAAAAATCTACTTCTGTTTCAGGTATGGAAATACGATGAAGGAATTTATACTCATATTGGATTAGGACGAACTGGCATTATAACATCGGTGAAAATTTCACCTGATAATCAATATATTGTGGCTGGAGGTGATTCGGGAGCCATTTTTATATGGAAGTTTCCAAAGGTTTCAAAAACTCATAGTGAATTAATAAATTAATCTTATCAGGCATGAATTAGTTGTATTTTTACCCCAATTTAGCAGATGCGACAACCAGTCTCATGAAATCTTTCAAATATTTAATCACTATGGTTTTTGCAGAACAATATTCTAGCTTTAATATAAAAGAATGGCTTAGTTTGGCTATTTTTTCACCATGGATTAGTAGCAATGGGGATCAATCAGAATAGAAATCATGCACACTTTACTTACTATACACCTACTATGCTTTTGAATTTTGGTAACATAGTGTTTTACGTCTGTTACACCATTGCATATTTTAGACGTGGCGGAATAAGATGATCAATTATATATCATGCCAAAATAATTTACAGAGTAACGTAGAATTAGTCAGATCAAGCAAACGTATGAGAAATGCTTCAAACTTGATTTCTATAATTTTTCTCACTACACTAAAAGGGTTAATCTTAATTATTTTAGGATAATGTTTTTTTTGTTCTTCTTTCTCTATATCCACTGCCTGTGTGGAGCGTATGACCAACATGTGTAGCATCCCTTAATTTTGCCAATACATTCGATGGGTAGTAAGTACCTGGTGGTCTTTCAGTTAAAAGAAGAAACAGGCCAAACTTTCTGGAGGTATCTGCAGCATATGTCCCACCCAGTTCTACCGTATTTACCGACTTTTAATGTAGTAGGTGGCTGCCAGGTCTATTCTCTTATATTCGAATTCTTGATAAAGTCACACCACCTCAACTCCAGTATCCTGATTTAAGAGTTCAATATACATCTCTTCCAAGTCTCCATTAAGCAAAATGATTCACCACGGATAGACCAAGATATTTGGATATGTAATTTGGAAAAACTGAGAGCAGTTTTTAAGCCCGATTCCCACTTATCTACTTTATATATTCTAATAAATTCAGAATTACAAGTATAATAGAATCATTAAGTGGCACATTTAATTTGATTTTAGGAATATCTTCAAAAGCCATTAAATTCAGTAAGATCAGAAAGGAGTTCTATGCAAATAAAATTGACTGGAAAGAAAGATGAAGATATATCTACAATGGATACTTCAAGAAGCAGCGTAGTGGCTTTTTGTCCTTGCACACAAAAGGAAAAGTTATCTGCAACCAATGAAAAACATGGCAAGTTTAACTAACACTTGAGGCTATTATTTGCAAACACGGCTTGTTCCCAAAAACATGATTCACGGCAAAA
>JAGVSQ010002872.1:0-23258 GCA_022683975.1 Rhyacophila evoluta | reverse complement strand
TTTTCTGGTTTTCTTATAAAAATGTAGTTAGAGTATTTGACTACAGTTGGCTGTCTATATTTAAAATATGAGGGACAGAGCGTTCCGAGTCTGGCAGATAACCGCAGGAGTAGACAATAACGTAATATTACGGTTCCCGCAGGCCAAGTGTTAAAATGAAATCCGTTGATTAGGTTACCAGCAAGTTTTTATTTTAGTTTAGTATTTCTAGTACAGATATAAATAAATCACACTAAATATCGTACAACAAGAGATAAAAAGAGTGTGGAAGTGAACAATAGAAAATAAATAAAATTCATACATATTACTAAAATTAAAATCAACTGCTTACATAGAGATGTTCCTAGGAACTAAAGGTAATATGTTTATAATTGTATAAATATATCTATGAAAAAATACGTTAATATAGAATTGATATGGAAAATGAATTTTTTAAATTTTGAGCTGTTGAAATTTTGGTCCAGAATCAAGTTATGCAAAAACATTATTTTTTACAAGTAGCTTAAAATCTATGAAATATTTGTTTTTTTTTTTGAACAATTAAAAAAAATTAACCATATTATTTAATTTATAGTTCTTAAACAATCCAACGGCGCTGTCAATCAATATTCAATATTTATAATTAATATATAGTATATCTACACCAGTCACTTAAATTTAGATATGCATTTAAGGTTCATTTACATTCGAAGTTGATTGCAATAATGGATCGAGCCCTTATAATAATATTTAGTAAAGAAACAAACCAATTTTCATATATTATTAAATTCATAATTATTTGAAAAGTTGTTATGAATCCAAAATTAATTGATATATTCATAAAAGCGATCTCACATAGATTGTATAAATATAAATACAGTTACTGGGTCCATTCTGAAAGTAGAGCAAATGGATCTCCACAGTGTGAAGATATCCACTCTAAAAATGTGGAATATGTATATGGATATCTGCAATGCGAAGACTTATCTTTATAGATATTATTTATTAACTTTGTCAACCTTATTCGGGAATTTGTTGCCATTCAACCGAAAACACCAAAAACACGTACTTTGAACATATTGGCTTATATGCAGTATTGAATTTACTCCGACAACATAAAAAAAAATTAATAAGCCACATGATGTAACATGTCACAGAAGAGTGCATGTTGAATATAACACTGAAAGACCACAAAACAGACCAATGAACAAAAAATTAGAAGAAATTTAGTGATATCATAAAATAGCTGTCTATGGTCCAAGAGGCACGAAATGGCTATAGGGTCTGTTTGATTGATATAAAGACTTGTTCCATTATTACTCTGAACCTCAAAACAATAGCAGAAATGAAATAAATTGAAAGGTTTTGTAACATTTTGTAAATTATTGTAAACCTGTTTGGCCCATTGCTGTATGACAGGCGTAACACTAACATTGTTTTCCTAACGATTCATATAATCTTAACACTCTGGCGTATAAAGATAAATAATTATTACATCCATTTCAAACGTTTAAAAACATTTCATTCCGAAACCATAGACTAGTTGCATATTTATTTTTATGACACATGTTTACAATGTTGTAACAAACAAATGATTTTTTTTCTACTTGAAATGGATGTAATAATTTCTGTCTTCTGACAAGTACAATATATATCAAGATATTAATTTTAATAATTGTTCAACATGCATAATAGTCATATAACTACATATGTATTAAAACTCATTCATGCGTAAATTAAATCATAAAAAATACATTACAGAAAAACATGTTCATTAAATACAAAAATGGCAATGTATAAAGGTATTTGAATTTATCATTTCCTCATTGTTAGGTTTTTTTAAAATCAAAAAAAAAACCACAAATTATTTTACATAAATATAAAATGGAAGCAGCTTTATCAATAGATAAATGAACGACTGATTATTGATTTGTAAATCATTTATAAAATCAAATATGGAGATATTGTATCAAGTGTCATTAATATTAGTTCATTTTTCTCTGAATGCCATATGACATTAAATCATCTATAATGAAGTATCTAGTTTAGATAGTAATATTAAAATTTCTTTAATAATTCTAATATAAAGACAATGTGGTATAAATTATGTTTATTAATTGAATCAAAAGGTGGCTAATTTGGTCGACAGTGTTTTCAGAATGAAATTTTAATTTGATTAGCATTATTTTTTTCAATTCTTGGACATTACTTAACATTTTAACTGCAAATATTATAGTTAAATATCTACAATAAAAGCAGTAAGAATATTAAATAAACCGTAAAAAGAACCTATTACAAGGCTTGAAAGTGGAAATCACATCTCGAACATGCCACTTTAGAACATAGCATGATGCAATCAATCGTTTCATTTGTATGATATATTAAAATAAAGAGGCAATTGAAGATGTTAATGTAGATGTAATGTAGTGGAATAAGTTCACTTCGGACTAAACTTCTCATATATGAATTTTCTTGTGTTAATATAACTAAAAAATAAATATCTTCATATGGATAATATCGATTCAAATCAATAATCAGTCGATTATATTGTCTGCTTAAATGTAGAATCAATTAAATAACATTTGGGTATATTTTAATGAATTAATTTGTACATTTAAACGGACAAAATAATATTAATAAGTGAGTTATTCAGGTAAACAAGCATGGAAGAAACTGTGTAAAAATCACTTATTTATTGTATCATTAATGTAATCTTTTCATACATTGAATATTCGAATGAAAGAAGCTATCTTATAACAAGTACCCTTTGTGTTATGTCAGATGTTTATTAATATTTATATATTATAAAATACTCTAATTGCATTACGTAAGTTGACATTCTAGACATCGGTGACAATTTCTTTTTACAAATGTTCCATTTCAAATAGATCTTTCAAGGTAGAATGTTGCCAATATTAAATAATAAATACACTGCCAGACAGACTAAATAATTTATATTTGCATTTAATTAAAAAGTATTTTAAATTCATAAATAAATCAGCATTTATTAAACAATGAAATTAAGATATCATACATGTTATATGTTTAATTATTATAAATCATATAATCAATTAAACTTCAAATAGAATAATCAGCATTAAAATCCAATCTCCTCAAGTATGTCTTCTATGAATGTAGAGCATATGGATCTCCACAATATAACAACTTATTTTAAGGAATGTTTTTCGTGAATGTTACTATTCAGAGAATTTCTTAACTCACTAGGCAGTTTTTTAAATTTTATGTAACTATAATCTTCAGTGTCAAAACATACTCGTGTACTAACTCAGACAGTTATAGAAATAGTTAGTTAAGTTACTTAACTGTATGTTATGTAATATACATCTTATGAGTTTAGATAACTTTTGTGTGATATACATTATAATCTTGAAAACTTTGCAATAATCAACAAATTTATCGACATGCACAATTATAATTTTAAATTATATTAAATAACATTTTGATTACTAATTGTCACCCGAGGGGCCGATTAGTAAATTCGGTAGCAGAATTTGTGAGTTCGAATCTCACAGCTGCATAAAGTTTTTTCAATAGATTCAAAGATGCAGGGCTAGATACCCAATGGATTGAGCGTTTAGCTGGTAACAATTCATGTAAAAACGTCTTCATATTATTAATATCCATATGCCCTACTTTTGGAACAGACATGGATAACTGAATAATACAATATAATGTTGTAAATTTGATAGGCAGCTGGATTTTAAATGCGATGAAATCCTTTTGAGATGAGCAAAATGATGTAAAAAAACAAATAAATGTCCGATATAAAAACTAAGCAAACACAAATAAACACACATAGTGTGTAAACACATAAGTAATATAATTTGGCTTAGTTTGTGTCTGAAGTAGTTGAAGTTATTTACATACCCATCAATACCCTTTGCATTCATTACATCATTAATTAGTTATGCGGTAACATTTTAAAATCAGACATGTCCATAACACTGGCAATATCAATCAAATTGAGCAGTTTTCTAAACACTCTCAACGCACTATAATATGTAACACTTTATTAAGACTTACTGTACGAAAGACTATTACGCATTTCATTTTCAATGGACAACTGAGTATTATGAGACAAGAATAGAATATATAATTTATATTTTGTTACACTATATCATAACTCACAGTAGACTTTATTATGATAATATATATGATAAACGAATTGAAATTATGTTTCATATAATTATCACTCATGATAAAGCAATACCTCGTATACCGCACAACTCAAACTTTACAGTCATCACTATGATTATGTCAAATGTATGTAATGATACGGTCTCTGATTTGAACAAGTGGTTATGTTATTTGGATGGACACACATGCGTGTGTCCTCCACATTGAAAAAGTTAAGTAATATACGAAATTTGGTTTAATGATTATTGATTATAAAGTTCTTTTTATCTGTTGTGTGGTATACGAGGTATTGCTTTGTCACGAGTGATATATAATTATAAAATCATATTAAATACATTGTGGAATAAGAAACTGAAATCGAACGACAAATTAAAAGAAAGAAAAAGGTTACACATCTCTTTATAATATTGTTATTATTGATACTATGAATTAACTTGTATTTTTTTAAAGTGTTCACTCTGAAAGTGGAACACATAATCATATGGAGATTATGAAAATGTTTACTGCAGAAATGGACAAAATTGAACAGGTTTTACTAGATTTTACATTGTGTCTGGCTCTATTGAAAAGTCAAAATTTTCGAATTAGTGTTTTAATTCACAGTCAATATATCAAGGTATACTTCTCAAATTTGGAGTTTTGAGACTTCCAGTATGTTTGTTTAAAGTAACAATTATATCTGAATGATCATTTGAAGGCCTATATCAAACCATCGCTTAAGGATTGGTTTATCGAATATCCACAGAGCGCGATTTAAAAAACAAAATGTCTTCTCAATTAGATAGTTTATACAATATTATATACTGTAATTCTATTCTCCTATAAAACAGCAATAATATGGTTTTAAAATAATAGCTCAGATACTTTTATATATTTGCCTGTATGTATTTAAATGACATTTGTTTTTCATATCCTAAACATTTGACGGTTGGTCAATTCGACAAACCAATCCTAAACGAAACTTCGAGAATACATATTACTTTCAACAGTAGTCTCGCAAAGTTCATCAAATCTAATAAATAATAGTGCAAAATTTAACAATGTATATTATTTAATAGCTCTCTTATTAAAATTTACTGTGAATTATGATTGGAAATTGTATAATTACAAAGATGTATCGCTAAAGTTCATAAAAATAAAAACGGTTGTATTACGTCATATGTCAAAAGAAATAATTATTTTGTGTTTTGGTATTAAAATATTGTACATATCGACTACAGAAAACCAGCTTTCACAGTTCAAATAAAAATTTCAATCCAGTACACACACGAGTATCGTTTCTTTCAATGTTTATGACATAAATAAAGTATCACTGTGTTTTAGCTGCCCAATTGTGTACAAAAATAATACATATTATGTACTCGTTAATTTTAATTTTATGAAGTTGTGAATGTATATTAGGGATGAATGTATAATAAAGAAATTCTTTCCAATATGCATTTTTTTTTCTTTTAAATACACCTTATTATATCATTAGGCATAACATTCAAGCTTGTTTAGTAGTTTTTTTAAATAAATCTTATAGACACATTCCTTCAAAAAAAATATAAGTGTTATTAGAGAGTTCAGATTTAATAATTCCACATTAACTTTGTCATGGAAAAACTTCAACATGTCATCTTCTTATAGCTGGTGGAATTCTGGCATCCTAGATATATGTACTCGTATTCTAGGGAATTAAAATATTTTATAATAGATAGCATAGTTATTGAAAGGATCCCTGTAGGTTCCATATGGAGTCAATATTCTCCATTTAGAAAGTGAACAAAGAAGAATATTTATCAATACTGCATAGTAGGTAATATGTATGTTTAAATGCTCAACAACCAAATAATAGCAAATTACTTCTGGCACATTTTTAAAAAGGAGTATTGTTTATTATGCCACGGTTTACAATCACATAACAGATGTGGTAGATAGCATAAAGGAGAGTAATATATATATATATTATAACTAGAATGCCAAAATAAATATTTTCTCAAAGTAAACCATCACTTTTGGTCTACATGTATCAAATGATGGCTGATTAATAAGAAATGAAATTTATCATCGTAATCACAAAATTTATATGCCTAATAATATTAAAGGGTGAATTGCATGTAACTGTCCTTGTCAAAAGGTATGTGATATTGTCGTTTTGAGAAAAACATGCTTTAAAATATTGTAAGATATATCATATTCAACTACACCCAGCCCGCGTATAACATGGTACTTCTACAAAACGGTTTCGATATAACATGGATGATGAATTGTGACATATCCTTATATAACACGGTTTTAGAAAAATAATCAATTAAGAATTAATTACCATGTCTGATTTGGACACTCCTGGATCACGCCATCACAAAATTATTCTATTCATCATATTTATCCACTTAAAATGCTTGCTCGAAAAGGTTGTAGCCAGAAGTAAGCAGAAGAATATGTTGTGTCACCAGTAGAAGATACGAAAAGACAATTGACATTCGTCGTGGTGTTGGCGAAGAAGGATTTGATGAGCTGAATATTCAAGATATCGAAAAAATAATGCAGGACTGTGCTTTTAAGGAAGAAAACTAGTCGAAATGTTGGACAACATATTGTTGTTCTGGAACCATATGACCATAGTATACGAGGTCTGAGTGTATTTGAAATGTTATTATTGAAAAAAAAACAGTATATGCAATACACGAGAAATTACGTGACAGTATTATAATATTTTCAATTGTGTTTTTCTCAAAATGATGACAAGATCAAAATACTCGCGTCCTGTGGATGGCACTATCACATTTTCATAGAATTTTTTTGAAATATCGATTTATCTTTATCATAGAAGGTTACACAGTAAAACTAATTGATGATTTTTTTACATCAGTAGAGCAATATTATTGATATGTGTTTATGACTTAGGTGTTATGGAAAAATATATAATTTTCTGAAACAAATACAAAAATAATGAAACTGATGAATCGTTTATTAACATTACATGTATTTTGTATATTTATTATTATAAATACAATCATTTTAAAAAAACAATTATAAATAACCAAAATACAGCTGACTCTCAATTTAGAAAATTGTATTAACAATGACGAAATTAATTCCTCTTTCATAAGTTGAACGGCTAAAAATTCATTGTGTATGAACAGTGATGAAATTCAGTTTTTTCTTTATTAAATTCATATTATACCATGTAAAATAAGAACCGGTAACCACACTGAGAAGTGCTAAGTGATTAAAATGAGAGGTTGGTGGAAACCTATTTTGAGCTCGAGACTATTTTAAATCTCTTCTCGTAAACATGATCTTGTGGTGTCATCGTCTGTGTATATTTACAATAGATCTGTATGCATAGTCTAAATATGCCAAAATGCAAAATCCGTTCATTTGACGTGTGTACGATTTTAAATATGTTTAATTTCATTATAATTTTGGAAGAATCAGATATTTTTACAATCGAGCCGCCGAGTTGCAGAAAACACTCTGGATTCATAACGAATAGTAAATGTAATGAATGTTAAACATTACGTTTACCGTTGGTCACGAATCCAGAGTGCTTTTTGCAACTCGGCGATTTGAGAGTCAACTGTAATTTATATTGAAATAATTTTAGACATTTTATATTATATCCAATTTAATAATTAATTAGAAATAGAGGGTAAGGTTACTAGCGGTATTTTTTCAATAATAATATTCATTTTTAGAGTAATAATTTATTTTCAAGGATAGTAGTTCCATCACACCCGCAATAAAATGCAAGCAGCACTCATCTTCACAAAGCTGTCTCCGACGGTTCCTTAATATCTATTGATATAACATTGTTTATCATCTATAATTTGTCAACTAAACCTATAATATATGTATGTAATATAATAATAAAAGTCTTTGTTATAATTTGATCGAACATATCGGCCCTTGCGAGCTGCGGTGAGATGACGGCATCTATCAACTTTTTTTACATACCAAATTGCAATAAAGTACATTTATTAAAATGCTGTCGATGACACAAAATGTTAATCTTTCTGGAAAAATGTGCCCAATTCACACTTACACGTAAATCAACGTTTCACACAAATTCAATGTATAATATATAACGGTATTTGTCAAGAATTTCATATACACTATAACATGTTGATACGAGAGTTTGCAAGACTGTTAAGTTTCAAATAAACAATCAAATCTGTAAACTGTACGGCAGATTGGCTATTTTATCACTCTGTGGAGATATATCTCAACATATTTTTAGATGACTATTTGTTTGGCGATCACTAAACCAAACATGTTAAGCGTTTAAATAAAAAATCACCACATAAAAACTCAATATAATTAAATATTGAAGCAACATTTAGTTTTGTAATATAATTCACTATAATGTATGTGAAAAAAAAATTAACTTGCTTAAAATTGATATCATAAGTGAGAGCAAATTTTGACAAAAAATAATTATAAATGCAAAGTGAAAAGCATATAAGAAATGTACTAATTGTATGAATATTAGTTTATCATTATAACAAATTGATTAACTGATCGAATACCTGCTGATATATATCCCAAATCAAATCCAGATATGTCCCAAAATTTTTGCTACATGTCTGGATTTGATTTTGTAAGTAACGTATGAAATGTGATAGATGCCGTTTTGAAACCACAAGATGTTAAATTGTAGATAACCTATTTAAACAGACTTTTTATTAATTATCAGATTCATATCTGAACTGACAAACTACAATATATAACACTGAGAATGAGCCGACATATAAGTATTAATATGCAAACATTTGAGACTTCATGGCAGTGTTTCAAACAATTTAGCTGATTGTTTTTTTATTAATACTCTTGAAAATCTCATCCCATCTACAATTTATAATCACAATATTATATTATTTTACTCATTTGCAAAACTTTCATCGGTTTACAAAGCCGCTAAACAGTACGATAGCTTCATATTACACTGTGCCAACTCAAAAATTAACACTTTCAACGACAGCTGATTGAAGTTTTAATGGTTTTATTAATTTAATTCTATGTATATTTATAAAAATATATATAAACGGATTAAAAGACAGATTGACTGAATTAGCATTTACTGAGTAGACCAGAATTTTTGTACGGTTGAATAATTATATTAACAATTTAAATGCGGAAAAACGGCTTCGTGTCGATACAAATGTCATAGCCACTTGTTAGATTTGAGGACCCTGTTAAAGTATAAAAAATGTTCAGGACTTTTATTTTATAGTTCACATGAACACCTGTTCACCGATCGAACCATATATACTCACTGCTTGGCTATGATATATGTACTGACACAGTCTTCATTTTGGGCAATATTCTTATTTGAATGAACACACGTGTGTCGTCCGCATTGAAAAAGTTAACTCATACTGTTACAAGTAAATTGATTTTCTCAAAAACTTCATAGATTGTGACCATAATCAAGATTATAATGGCGAAAAAACAAAGTACTCTTGTGTTATCTCACATTTTGCTGCAAAATGTAATTTTTGAGTTTCAGTATGCATGTTTCGTTGCCTGTTAAAAAAACTATATTATTACATACAGAATTTTCATTTTGGTGGCAAGATTGCATAATATAATAAGGAGCTTCCGTGTTATGCGTTCATAAATAATGCATCAAACAGTAAATAATTCATATTTTATTTTTCTTTATAAAATATCTAATGTTATACTCCAATAATACCTGTTGATGGCACATTAATTATAATTCATATATAATAATCAATTCATTAAAATTGATACATCCTTAAACATGTATATATAAAGTGTTCTCCGTGTAAGGGTTATTTCCCAGAATGAGTCATAATATTAACTGTTTAAATATAGAGACACAATAAAGCCAATACAATAATTAATTGCTGACATACCATACGCGTGTTCGAATTAACATCACACTGATACGTAATAATTATTCACTTTGTTTAGTGTATTACATAATTATATATTTTGACGCACATCGTAAGACACTGTTTTTTGAATTCATTACTTGTTTAGTTGATTGTTCATTTTTCACGTGCGATTTGTCCACTGTTATGTTCATAAAAGCTTTTTTGTCAATATAATTTGTCATGTTCATGAAAGCCCAATGAAATCAACTTTACATTCACAATTAAATGCTGTAATATTGTTTTAAGGGGGGGGGGCGGTGGGGTTCGCCTGCCCGGCAAACTATCTTCATCCCTCTCGCACTTGCCACCTTCGCATAGCGATTACGCTCGCTCCTTAACAAACTCGGTTAGCGACATAAGCACAAAAAAATAATGCTTTTACCAACCAAAAAAAATTTATTTTTAATTAAATGTTGTAGAATTTTCAAGATTATGTGGCGGTAATCTCTTGCTGATTTTACATACACATTAGATTTGCCACTAAAATATTTCATAATACAACAATGACTTGTGTGCAGTTTAAGCAAACCTCATTTCTATGATAGGTATAAAATTTACCAAAGAATTGTCAATAAATTAAATAAATGATGTAATATCTCATTATTGTTTAAAAGGAGGGCAACACTATTCTTATAGCATGATTAATTATATTTGAAACAGTGATTGTTTGTACTAACCGAGTTTGTTTTCACTCTTTGAATAAATGTTTGCGAGAAATAAAATAACCATTGGGAGGGGATGAAGGATGTGCGATGCAAATCAAAACAGAACAGGCGACAACATTTCAAATTATAAATGAATTAGGATATTTAACAGAACCGTTTGAAAAACACATATAACTTTGTTTAAAAGGCTAAAAATTATCTTGTAATTTATTATTATTCTGTAAGAGATGTTAAGGAAATATTTTATATCGCATGGCAATGATTTAAACATTATTTTTTTTTGTATATATTATTCTACATTCGCTTGCACTTCTATTATTTATTTTGAATCTCAATTATGAGATATACAAATGTTATCTTATTCACTTTGCTCAAAAGAAAACTCAGATCTTGTACAATCAACTTTATAATTTTTTCAGTCTTGTATTGTGTATTGAAAAATTTTCGAGTATCCCTAGATATTTTTTTTATGTTCTATTTTTAAGTGTTTAATTTCCTTCCAAAAAAAATATGAATTAAAATATGTTTTTAGAATCAAAAAATCTCTTCAATGCAATGACTATAAATGCAGTTAAAGGTAACCATAAATATAAAATTTGTAAATTCATACTAGCATCACCTTTTAGTTTAATGACAGAAATAAAATATTGTTCAACAATTGCGTTATCAATAAATTTATGATAACTCCATTGTGCCATTTGATATTTCAAAGCTATATGTGTTTATGAATTAAATAATAAACAGTTTAAAAACAAAGTGAAATAATAATTAAAACATTTAATCAGCACATTGACTGTGTGTCTCCCCATTTTAGATTTATTATTAATTAAAATACTTTTATATACCTTTGCAAAAGATTAAAATTGGTTTTAATTTCGAATTTTCAGCTGCTCTAAACATCAAGTATACACATCAAATGCGACAATTATTAAATAGCATGTCACTTTACCTTTTTTTTTATATTATATTTAAGTAGTTATTTTCTACTCTATAAAATTGTGGACCCCATTCGATTGATTCACCAATTCGTATTTCTAAATTCGCCCCTGTTAGTTGCCACAAACTCCATCATCACGCCGCGTGTCATCATAGTTTCATTTAGATAAAAGTATACACAATTTAGTATAAATTATATAATAGATAATTTAAACAAATACAGTGGAAATTGTTTAACATGAAAAGGCTTAACGTAAAAAGTCGGCTAACATGAAATAATATCGCAGTCCCGGCAAATATATTTAATTTAATCCACTTTTTCCACTAATATGAAAATAAAATCTTTAAACGATCTCAAATCAACAAAATGTATTTACTGTCTGCAGCTACATGGTCTCCCAGATGTTTTCAGACTTTTTCAAACAATAATTCCTAGGCATTGCATGTCTTTATGTAAAGCCAATGCCGATTTTCAAAAGTCAGTATGTCTTTGTATGTTGAAGTGTCAACGGTGTACTTAATTATGATGTATTTGACAATGTAGACTGTTAATGTACTACAATTGTTAATTATAACAGATAAAATTAATTAAATTTTACAGCATAGAAAACATTGCTTAGTTTTGTGAATTTTGAAATGAGTCTTTTAGCGTAAAAAAATGTTTTCCACTGTAGTAAAATTATAATATATTTCAATTGTAATATAATACGGCAATAAAATATTCAGATTGTGCTGATACTTGAATTCAATATTCAAATAATAAAATATTATTGCTATAATGTATTCAGCTTGTAAAATGTAATTGAAGCAATATATTAACTTCGTAAAGTGTTACTGAACGATGTATTCGTGTTGTACAACGTTACTGAAATATTACCATGCTACTAATGCATAAATAATTAATAACTTACAAACTGTTGTATACATTTTATATTGAAAACAGAATAATTTAGTATGTTGTTATAGAAATGATGTAAGAATTGAGTGAATCAATCAAATCCGTGTTATTCCGTCAATTTAATTACAACATTCACTATCGAAAGAATACAACTTAAAATATTAAATACAGGAAAAGGATTGTGGCGATAATTCATTAAAAAAATATTTTTAAAATAACTTATCGTAAGAATTATAATAAATTATAAACTAAATTATTATCGTAAAGAAATGAACTTAAAAATAATTTAAAAACTGCTTTGGATCGTGACATGAAAATGATATTTTAAAATGACAATGAAATGTGATGATTTTATTTACATTTAAAACTCAATATACAAAATTACACATATAAAAAAAATGTAGATAGATGGAAGTAAGCGGAATTAGAATTGAAGAAACTAAACTACGATATAATGAATATTTAATGCAAAATAATTTCTATGTAATTACAATAATACGCAAATCAGGTTTTTAATAAACTATAAGTTTTATAGTTTTAATTATATTTTGCTTTTCATACGATAATGAAAAATCATTAAGTCTTTATATTGTTAGTTTCACCGCATTAACAAATAGTCCATGTTACATTAAAAGCATAAAAAAATGTTTTAATCCAAACACAAAGTGAGACCTGAGCTCAAAGTTAATTTTGTTTCTCTTATATGACCACCACCAATAGAATTTCTTCTTGCCCACAAATTACTTTGCTTCGTTACAGCTCATGATAGCATTCTTTAATTTCGCTGAATACGTCCTATAAATAATAATAACAGTTTCATGGAATGCTAGAATATCACTGTTTCATAGACGTATATCACTTCCTAGAGTCATACGCATCATATGTATTAATCTTTTTAAAATTGGATAGTTACATAGACGTTGATATTAATTATTCTTGTTCTACAGGCATGGAACAGAGTGAAGTTAGTTCAAAACTTTAGCTAGACAGAAAATATAAAATTCACTGGTAATTAGGGGATATTTGCATTTATAGGAATTTTCTATAAAACATATTTTAGGGATCGTAAATCATCTCAATATTAAAAAAAAATAAACCTGTTTAAAAAGTGGCATTCAAGAATTTATCAAAAGTGTATTTTTTCTACCCCTCTTCCTTTATGGGTTAACTCTATTTCTGAGATCAAATTTTATTGATGTTATGTTAACATCCATCAACATAGCAAAAATCTTAGCCTTATGTTTGGTTTGAAACAATACATAAAAAAATAATACATAAAAAAAAAAAAATTAAAATTAATATATAAATGCGATAGAATAGAAATGCATTCCATAAAATGATAAAGCATCTATTTCCAATGTTCAAATTTAGTGGAATTTTTGTTTGTTACGCAATTCAGAAGCTTGCAAAATACTGTTGAGTATTTGAGCAACAATCATTCCAAAATCTGCCAACTCACATAAGGAATGACGATGATTCATTAATTGCAAATTAAATGTCACATTTGAACATTTACCATGTATTTTTGGAAATATATGCGTACATTAAACATAGATCTATTACGGTTAGATGAGGCGTATGGATACAGATAGAGAATGGATATTGTAGTCAATCATTTTTTAGATATATAGTTGGACAAATATTTTTGTAGTATTGATACAATTTTTGATGGTGGTACGTTAAGTGTCCGTTTAAATGTACAATATATATTTAATTATAGATTATTCTGCATAATTCCTCATCTACACCTGAAACATCCAATCCACGCTGAAATAATTGTATGTTTAATTGTAAGTCAAAAGTTTTGTTGGGAATATTTCATACAATTTTAACGTGTTTCAGTCTCAAAAAGACTTGAGATAATTATCTCACCGTAGATTAGCATCTTAATAGATCAATGTTATTAAAAAAAATTATATCGTCAAATATAAAATATTCTTTTGTAACGTCACAGCAAAATGAAAAATGATAGATGACGATGGAAAGAAATCGTGAATGCGACAGAAGACAAAAAAAGATGACAGATAGAACGAAACATAGTGATCGAAGTCATTAGATGAGAGTGAAGGAATGAGAAAAAAAGTGGCCGAGATGGCGGCGAATGAAGAAAATGATGGTAGAGTTGGAGCGGTGGGCGTGCGTCGGGCATGGGGGCGCTCTAGGGCACGAGGTCGGGCAGGCGGCTTCGGCCCTAGGCCCCCCCTCCACCAGAACCCCCGGGGGGCTCCCTCTCCACTTTGCGCTCCTTGTAGTAGATCTCCTCACTCTCCTTGTCGCACATCAGCAGGATCACAGCTCCAAACAGGAAGATGGCTGCTCCCCAGCCTACGCCGTATGCCCAGCCAAACTCCCACACTAAACGGTTGCCTGTAAATCATTAAAAAAATTATGAAGATGCAATTGGGAAAATACAAATTAAAAACTCAAATAGGCTTGCAAAGTTTGGTAATGATGGTTTGTGGCATCACCCAAGAAAATATGTCAGAGTGGGTGAAACTTTTCTGGACTATACTTATGTAAAAGATCATTGATGTATCCCAAGAGGCGGATGGCACAACTTGAATATTTTCAGATTAAAAGAGTGAACAAAGATAATAAATAAAATAAATGCTTGCAGTTAAAGTAAGTATGCTCTCAGTTAAAACACAAACAACTCTTTATTGTTGAATTATTTAGCGTTTTTTTTTTTTATTAATCAGACAGAAACCCTTATACTGGAAACACTGCTATTAACCCTTAGAGGAGTATGTATTGGTCAAAATTGAATCGATCAAAGAAATTGTAATGGTCGCCTGATCTTTCTTATTTTCAAGTTTGACTGTATTCAAAATTCTGGAACTCACCGAGATTCAGCTCAGCTGCGAAGCACACCGGATAAATTACCAAGGCAATCAGGATAGCAATCACTGAAAACAAAAAAAAAATTATATTAAGCTTTATTAATGTCATAATCGTTATAATCCTTTTCACTATTTGCTGCTTTTTGATGATTGCTGATACCAATCAGATGATTCTCATCCTTTTCAAACAAAATATATTCTTTCTTAAGCACCTGTTGTCAAAGATCATTATACGGTTCTTCTGAGCTTTTGTAAGGTGCCAAGAATCGCTACCGTACCTGTCACGCTCCGGATTGGGCTCTGACTAACAAAAGACAGGTCATTGAGCGGGCAAATAGCTTCAAATACCTCGGGGTTCATATACCTTCCTGGGGAGTCACAATAAATCCATGAAATATTTATTTCACAAGTTAAAATAATCAATTGAGAATTTTTCGCTCCACTACATACAGTTTCTTAAACTCCACAGCACTCATTGTCTACATTTCTGCCTGCATCGACGTAAATAAATCAAAAATAGTTATTAACAAAACATCGTTAACTTTGCACGAATATCACACAACACACACACTCACATGCTAATGCCATGGCGAGGACAGCGAGTCGATAGAATTTGTATTTAGCGTGATGATCAGAGGCGCGCAATCCCAGCGCAGTCAGCAAAACACCGATAATATCAGCAATTAGCGTCACAATACATAAAGCAGCAGCGCCACGAATGTATCCTGAAAAAATAACAATCTTACTTAAAACCAAATTACATTGCTTAATACTCGTATATCAACTTATTGTATTACATATATTATTGTTAGCTTACTGGTAAAAGACCTTCTATCTCAAAATTTCACAAAAACCTGTTTTAACAATATTTATAGAAAATATTTTAAGCATATCATGTGGTAATTGCTAGTTACTCTATTGAGATGAATATTTGAGTTACGAGCAATTGTCACATGAGATATAATAAGCATTTGCTTATAAATGACATTAAAAGGTTGACATTTAAGTGAATAAGACTTTTTTCATTAAAAATAAAATGATAGTTAAGAAATAATAAATTTCAAAAAATTAATAGAGCATATACATACCAACTTCCCTGGAGCTATAACATCCTGGCTCCTCATTGAGGTTAAAAGGCAGCGGCGTGGGTGCAAAGGCCTCGATGCAATGTGCGAAGAGTCCCTGCCTCCAGCCGGCCGCCATCAGCCAATCGGCACTGCCCAACCCAAGGGCCATTAGTACTATTACCAGGATGCCGCATATCAGCGCGATCACCTATAAAAGAAAAAGAAGATGACATCAGATCAGATTTGAAGACTAAAAGAGAAATTACTATAAAATTTATGGAAAAAAAACAGTGTATTGCTTCCGCACAAGATATGTGACTTTCATTATAGAACACATATAATATACATACGGCTAGCTATAAGACATTGTTGTACAAAGTGATTTGAAAACTTTGCAACTTCATTCTTGTTTACTTCCCAAACTTGCTAAGTGGGTCACATACATATTAAATGGCAACCCCAAAAATGTCTGTCACTAGCGAAGCTCTACATTTCTTTCCAATAACATATCATTATCCCATAGCCTAAATATACCTTGTAAGCACGGTGATCATACACGACATCCGAATAATCTTGAAAAATAAGCAGTATAAAAATAACTATTCACCAAATTTTGAATTGACACTCATATCAAATGCATCAAGGTCTACTTTCAAAAACTTGGTTCGAATATGGGCTGTGGATGCAAAGAATGCAATTGAATCGAGGATATAAGTTGTTTTTATTCCGAGCTATATAACTGAAATTCGAGTGGTAACACCAATACAGGAATCATGGTTATATGACTTCCAACTGAGTGAGGTGAGTTTATATTAATGCTATTTTATAAATTTCTATAAAGGATTTATTTAACGCTTCTCTTTTTTTTCTTTCATAAATTCTCTTTTTACTTTTAGTTTCTTAGGGGTTTTATATACAAAATGATATACGGTATACATATATATCTAAAAAAAGTATTATGTTTTTAGCCCTTTGAAGAGTATGGACGTACATGTATGTCCGTCTGCCTGGTTGCCTTGTTTTCAAAGTAATTCTTTTATTTTTTAATAAAATATTATTATTTCTTTTAATAAAAATACAAAGCAGATCTATCAATGATATCTGGAAGTCATTACAATAATATCATTTAATTTAAGGCTAGAAAAAAATACGTAAGCATCACGAAATAAAAAAAATTAAATGAGTAAAAAAAGAGTTGGCTTCAGCATTGAAAAATTCCTTTATGCTCTTTCGATAGTTATTATGTTTTGTAAATAAACAAAAGATTATTTATATTGCAGTTTACAAAAACACAAATCAGTCCTATGCGTTCAAATTTGATCTCAAGTGCTCCTTTCATTCGATAATGGGAGCGGCCACATGTAGCAATATTATACACATTCTCACCAAATTGGAATAACTTTTCAGTTTATTTTGTTTCTTCTTTGTGAAATAGAAAAGCATTGTTTACAAATCGGCATATCCAATTTGATTGTATGATATTAGTTGAATTGAGTAGCGAAAGAGTTGTGTTTAAAACGTGTGTGCATAAGAAAATTAGCTCACTAATGAGCAGATTAATATTCTTAACATGTTCAGTAAATAGATCAAATAGACCTCGATTGTCTCTTTACTATCGGTGAGATTCCTGCATCCTAGAAGATCATCAAGTAGTATACTATTCACAAGACATTTTCTTTGAAGTTATGGTATGATCGCATGACTTTGACAGGACGTAAAATGATTGGCGAAAAAGAATGTGACGTTTTTTTTCATTTATATATACTTTTTAATTAACAGGATTAATTTAGCTTCGCTTTTCGTTACGTGAGGATCACTTTTGAAAAAAAATAATTATAAAATACGTTTACGCATGTTGTGTTAATGGAGAAACTAGAAGTCTATCCTCAATATTATTACTAAAGTAATTGACACTAAAGAAAGCAAAACAATTCATCAAGTTATTAAAAGAAATGGTAAGGGATTTAATGAATCAATAAACCTACATTATTTTCACAAAGGATTGTAAAAAAAGAGTGGACCACACGGCGTGAAATATTGCGTGCAATTTATAAAAATAATTTACAATATTTTGTGCAAATTCTGTTTTCATATCGGGTCCCAAAAACCTTACTCTATTTTTGCCTTGGAAATTAAAGAATAGCCAGATAACCATAGATTTAAATGACGGGAATAAGTAGGTCACTCCACGAAACGCAACATTTCAGAAAAGCGTTTTTAACACGTTGGACGCTGGGCCCGCGCCAAGCGCGTTATTTGATACTTCTTAAAGACCCACTTCCCATCTTTATATGGTGTTTCTATGACTTAAAATTATCTGAGTGGTTGGATATGGTTGCAACCTACAACCAGGCATCAATCATAACAGCTTATCTTTGGTATTTGGCTGTCAGCAGTTGGTTTTAATTTTCCAAGGTATCTTTAGTAGGCTCGATTATTTCCAATAAACATACGTAGTTATCTACTCGTGTTTCGATGACACCATGTAAATATATTAGGGAGTGAATTCTGAATATTGTCAACTAAGATGTGTATTATATATACGGCTACTTATTTTCTAACAGTTTTGATATTTTAATGGACATGTAAGTCAATAAAAATTACTAATTTTTCAGTTTCCCTCCATTGTTTATGATATTTTAGCCGTAATGAATGTGTTAAACATTATTAAATTTTGCTAAACATATTTCATAATGTCTCCCTGGTAGTTTCGAGGTTAGCATGCGTGCCTTACGATCCAGGGAATCCAGGCTCAATTCTCATATCATCGGATTTAAAAATACAAAAATGCAGAACCAGATGCCAAATTGCATTGAGAAATTTTCCGACAGCCGATTTCCATGAAAAATATTCTACCAATACATGTCACATTACGGAAATCAATATACTCCACTTTCGTAGCGAACATGGTACAAAAGTCTAGTCAAATCTCAAAAAATTGTCTCCATCTACAAACTGAATACAACGTCACGCAGAATTGGAGTATGATTATCAAACTAAGCTACGATAGCCGAAAAATGATTGAGTGTTATAGTAAACACCGAATACTAAGACGTGGCTTAAAAATTCGCGGCAATATTACCCGCGATCTTTCGCAAAATAAAACGTATCCCCATTCAGACGTAGCACAAACAAGACTTCAATACAAGAGCTTAGCATATTACGGTAATATTTATTGTAAATTGGGTATTATTTGTGGGGCAATAACGTTCGGCACGCGAACTGGAAATTATCCGTGCGCCATAATCAAAATGAATTGATTTTAATAGGAATTAGAGACATTAGAGGTTTCTTAATACGTTATTTCTATTTATAATCTAGCCACTTGTGATGTAGTTATTTTTTAATTAATGAAAAAAAAACAACCTGTCAGAAGTAAATGAAATCAATCACCATACATGTAGGATGATTAATCATATTTAAATGTCACATATAAGGCGTAATAGTCGACATTTATGTTTACATTTGATACACGCAATGTGGGTAAATCATTGTCATTATTACGGAGCTATTATTGTTTTAAGTGAAGCTACTTTCCAGGATGCATAGCACTCATGATTAAGTAAGCCACGGGTGTGAGGAATTTGCTGGAAATTCCGTGAGAAATTCATGCTTGTTAATTATTATGCTGTATTGTAAATCATAGTGCATAAAAAGTTGAGAAGGAGTTCATAGTCAGTCTATGTACAACCTTTTTTAAATTAAATTTTACGATAGAATTAAAAAAAAATTACATTAAACTTTGACAAGATAAAGTTTAATAATCAAGCATCGGCCGCTGTTATTATTATTTTCAAATACAAGTTCACCTTGCGGGGATCAACGTACACCACTTATGGTGTGGTTGTCATACTGTTGAGATCCATATTAAGCTCTTTCAAAGTGGACATCGTTAAAAATATATATTATAATATGTTTAAAACCAATATTTATTTAAGTGCATAATATATGCACGTTTTGTCCAATAAACCATGCAAACTCAAGTGTTTCATACAAATCTTTTAAGGTCCACAATATCATTAGAAGATATACATCATATACACAAAGGACGTAACTCACATAAAAAAAAATTATAGGTGACACAAAAAACGTTTACTCAAAAACTTAAAAGCTAAATTCAAAAACTAATTCGGTATTCTCAGCTTATGTCCATTTGGTAGAACGTGTATTAATTTGTATGCATTACGATCGTTAAATAAAAACTATTTTGAAAAATTGAGGTTAGGTCATTTTTCCGTTCCACAGTCGGTTTGCACACAGGAAATAAAGAGATATTCATATGCTGTGCTCATCCACATGCTACACTTTTGGAGCTGACATTGTAAATAAAATATGCATCAGTATAAACCCAGAATCTCTCACTCTTTATAATAATCCTTATATTTGTGTTTATTAATTATCTTCTCCTTTTCTATTTAAGTAATTCATAATGATATGTTAATTGTGGGAGTCTTAACATGATCTGCGATTCGAAGACCGCTTAGTTACCGATTCTTGGAGGTGACATGTGGTGTCCATATGCTCCACTTAGGGAACAGATACGAGAGAGGAATAATTGTGAAAGAGTGTGAGTATGTCTTTGTATGCTGAGTTTTAATTTACAACTGTATTATTAATAAAGACTGAGGTTTTACAGAATAAAATATGAAGTTATATCAGCGATGTGTTAGAGTTTTGCTTATATTTTTATAGGTCAACACTGAGTAGGTCGAACAATAAACAAAAGCGATTATGAAAATGCAATATTAACGTAAAAATAATCTCAAATCAGCGAATCGAAAGCATTTAGTATTGGAAACCAAAACTTGGTATTTTGTTTTTACTTCAGAAGAATATAGGACGCGATAAAGAAAAACGATAACTCAAAATATTATGTGTATATTTTGTGATTTCTAAAATGATTTAGAAAGACCGAATATTAAAAGCTTTCAAAGTGGAGCATAGTATATCTATACAGTGTGAAAATGTCCGCTCCGAAGGTGGTGTATATAGATCTCCACAATGCGAAGACATGGCTTAGCAGATTATTTTTCACCAGAATTGGCTGTCGGACAATTCCTCAATCCAATGTGCATTCAGTCCTCGGATGTTTTAAAAATTCAGCAGATGTGGGAATCAAACCCGCATTCCCAAGATGCGAGGCGGGAAAACTAGCTTCTACGTTACCGGGAAGACTTACGTTAATATTAAATTAACTGATTAATCAATTTGATATTTTGAAAAATACGGAATGTAATTAGATAAATTGTATTTAATACATCACGACATGTGTTTCGTCTACATATTACAATTTTTTTAATTTAAATTTCGAAATTTGTAATTGTTATATAACGAAAATAATGACAAGCAATATTTTAACAGCATTTTTTAATGTATTTAAATATAGGCCTACAAATGAGTTAATTAATGTGTAATTAGAATTTATAGATCTTTATGTTATTAAACAGAACAAAAGATTTAACACTTTGGTTGCTCAGTTTTTTGGCTTAATATGCAGATATTTCACGAAGGTACATTAATTATAACAATAAAAGAAAAAGAAGAAAGACACTCGAGACAGTTTGACACTGCAGTGAATCTTTACAGCCATAACATTCGATAGTAAAAACTATTTTTAAATGTCACCATTTTCGAAGAACGGAAGACATTGGATGGACAAAAGTAATCAGGATGGAGAAAAATTCTCGTAAATTAAACTGTATCAAAATGGGTATTTACAATGTTACAACGGATGTGATAAAAAAAATTCTCACTTCTATTAATTTTTCAAATAGCTTTTTTTATAAACCCGATAAAACTCGATACTTTTTATTAACGAAGTATGTCTATGGTAATTTGGCTTTAAATATAAGTTTAAAAATACAGCATGTTTTAAAACTTTCTGACGATAATGGGTTGCTATAATTATCATGTTATTAATAAACGGTTTTCGGCTCGATGAGCGTAGAGGAACCTCTACGACATGACGTAGACCGTCATAGAGATCATCGTGATATTCTACTATAAATATACATTGAACGTAGACGGAAAAAGGTTGTGTCACGACATTGCTTGGATTGACGGAGATTGGTTCAATGCCTAGATTGAGTTTAAGTTTTTAAGTAAGTAAGTTTTTTTTTTCACATTATTATTCGGAAATCATATTCGGCCAAGAAAATGCAGGACTGGATGCACACTGGGTTGAGAGGTCTGTAAACTTAATCTTGGGAAAAACAATCTTTTACATTGCGGAGATACATATTGACTGTGGATTAATTGAATTAAAAGGGACGTAGCCCACAATTTTTCAAAACAGATTTTATTTGATAATCAGAACGTATACAACTTAATACACGTTCCATCAAAAGGATGTAAGCTGAAAATGCTTAATTAATATCTAAATTTAACTTTTAAGTTTGAGAAAGGGATGGCCAATGAAATTTCTAACTATGAAAACGGGCTTTCATCTAATCAATTTCGTTGATTTTTTCTTTAATAATTTATGAAATTAATATCATAATGAGTCAATAAAGAAACAATTTTAGTCTTCATGCACTTCAAGATTGTGCCTATTTAATGTTTTTAATTTGGCCCAAAATCCTTAAATTAACGTTTTTTATGTCTCCTGTAAAATTTGTTCTGTGTGGGTTACGTCCTTTTTTCCACAGTCAATATATCGATGGTCAGTGCACAAATGTTGTAAATACAAGTTTATTTGTCAAGAGATCTTTTAATATATATTTATACCATGTTCGCTCCCAACGTGGAGCATATGGATCTACACACTGTGAAGATTTCCACTCCGAAAGAGGAGTATATGGATCTCCGCAATATGAAGACGACTTGACAGA
>JAGVSQ010002871.1:0-23258 GCA_022683975.1 Rhyacophila evoluta | reverse complement strand
AAATCCAACACCAGATGGGGATTCGAACCCGCATTCCCCGGATTGCTAGTCACGCTCGCTACCAACTGCGCTAACCGGGGGGCGCACATTAGGTAGTCATAAATCATCCGAGAAGATCTTTGACCATTTTTGATACATTATTAAATAACACGTTTTCTTGGTGTAGTAAGATTCCTCATATTCACGCACACTCTTGTGGACTCCAACCTCCGATGCTATCAATAGTTATGTAAAGTTTATACATATATGAATGTATAGTAGTAGAATTATAGTATAATATGTTTAAATTATAAATATTTACTGTACAAAAAAGTACCTTCTTCAAAAGCACTTGGAGATCTCTAACGGGAATTGTGTCACTAAAATTACTACTGTAAAATTATGTATATATTTTGGTAAACAATACAATAAGTTCCGTTTCTTACTTTTATAACAACGTTTTAAAAATACCGAAAGCGTTCCGACAAACGAAATAAAATGCAAAATGTTAAATTACTTTACAACTTGTAGTATTGCGAACCGTTAGTCGGAGACGCAGTTAGCTAATATTGCATCCCTTAGTGATTGCCGTCATAAAAATTTGCCAGATTATTTCGCTGCAAAATTTTTGCAGACTTTTTTCTTCGAAAAGAAACCATGAAAGTTTTCAAATGTGAAAGGTGACGTGTTTTTTAACAGAACAAAGCTTTTGTGCTTTTTGAAGCTTCTTTTTATTGTAGCACATTTTTGTACGAAGTAATAAATAAGAAAGTTTGGTTAATGTTTTGCATTTAAAACATGTTACGCAACTTGAACTATTGTTTGTCTAAAGTTAAAACACTCTTCTCAGTAAAGGTATTATCTTAAGCAAATGAACGTTAATAAAAGCTTTTAAAATATGCACGAATTGGTACAAATATATCATTTTTAAGCTCATTACGTAAATGTAAATGGTATTAATCCTACTAAGAAGCTAGTTCATTTTCGACCTAACGTAACCTAACATAATTTCACATTTGTATATAAAACTAACTGAACACAGATCATTAAAATGGTATTTTAAACTGAATACGTGATTATAGTTCAGACACATTTGTATATTTTTGAAGTAATATTAACGAAGAAAAATATTACTAGATACACTCAAATCATATATAGATATAGAGACGTTAAATAATAAACATTTGTATGTATAATATTATATCTATATGTGGTTTCTTATAAATCTAATAACATTGCAGATAATACATAATATGTATTCTGGATTAGTTAAACTAATAATTTGTCATCTATCATGACAGTGTAATATGAAAAAAAAATATATATGTTTGGAAATATTTTATAATGAAAATAATGATGTAAACTTACCAAATTGTTTATCTCTCATCGCAGTAGTTTCGTATACATCTGTAACGAAAGTAAAATTGGAATTAATTTAATGAAACTTAAAATATTTCGATATGCTTGAATTCGAATTTGATTACATTTATGTACATACAAAGTCATTTATATGTGATTATTTAGTAAGAGTTAAAAATTTAGACAATATGACAATCATGTAACATTAAAATTTCTCCAGTATGATTATATTCGAATATGATTATGTAATATTAAATTAACCACGAATGTATTCATTTAACGAAGATTTGTCTTGGTGGCTAGGAAAGGAAGCGCGCACGCTTTAGTCACGAGTTCAAATCCCGTTGCTTCACATAAAAGAGAAATTCAGAACTGAATGTTTTATACAGTTGCATGAAAACTAATCTCTTGGATATATGTGCAGAATATCAGTCCAGAATATGATGACATTATTTTGAAATGTCAACGAATACGTACGCTATGGGAAGAAATACTCAAGTCAAGCAAACCAGCTATGGAGCCATCCAACCTGGTTGCTATAAGGGCATTTTTTTGTTTGAAGATCAATTGGATTGTGTAGTATAATAACTGATTGGCCGAAGAAGATTCTTCAGAAATATTTTTAAAACTTGAATATATAACCGCCGAAGGCTATTTTGATCAATGCCCCAACATTCTCATTTAATAGGAAAGGATAAGACGCTTTTTAATATCAGAGGTCCTGGATATTCTTAATTAAGATCGGGCGTAATAAAGGGACGAGTAGGTGGTGAGTATATTTAGAAAGACATGGCTTATACAAAAATAATGATTATATTCTTAGATTGGAATATTTGTAGAAGTATTCTATGGCTGGACATCTTTCATAAATAAGTAGTTATGTAAATATTAAAACAAAATTATACTTGAAACATATTTATGAAGTAATATTACTTAATGTATGCTGTATTAATATATATATCAAAATATAATATAAAATATTTGATGAATAATTATTGAAACACTTATGAAATGAATCAAATGTAAAATTTAGTTTCGAAAATAATTTACGGTCCGATTCGGCCAACCTTTAAATTAATTTGATTTACCGGAAATTCTTTCTCAATCCTAAAAATACTGAGTGAATGAATCCAAATACGCGTATAGATAGATGCCTGAACACATTCACATACGTATCATACAATCTTATTTTAATAATAATTAGTACGCCTTGTAATATTAGAGCGATTGAATTAAAATTAATTATGATAATAATAATAGATTAGCAAATTAGATTCATGTCATTAATAGATTTTTTTAAAGTCTCGAGTCGTTTATAAATAATATAACAAGTAATATTATGTAAGGCTATGATTTGAGTGGTCGATTGGCAAGCGCGCAAGCTTCGATGTTGGTCGTGAGCTCAGATCCCGTAGTTACGTGAGGATTTTTAATTTAACATTATAATGGTGATAATACACCTACAGTCCACCTACAGTCCAAGGCAATGATGTATAAGAGGCGAGCATGATACATCGATCACAGTACATCGGCAGTACACGATTGTTGACGCGGCATAATGTGTAACCTGTCTTAATCCTAAAAAAATCGTTTTAGACTGACAGTCCCCGGACTGCAGGTAGACTGTATGTGTATGGGTACCTTAAGACTGAAAGTTTGATGGATTGAGTAACTGAGTGACAATGAATTCTCGTTTTTGAAATCTGTCAATATATATGTTGACGTAGGCTAAAGATTGGCGTGCATCACACTTGTCTTGTTAAAAAGAGAATTTTAATTTTGCATTCTTTGTCACGTGTCAAATGTATGCATGTATACTTTTAAAAAATTACAGCGTATATTTTTTAAAGGCTATACTTTGTTAAAATTCGTATGCTCCACGTTCAGAGGGAGTATACTTTTTAAAAATGTATTATAGCAACTGGTACATGTATGTATATTATTTGAAATAATAAAAATATGGTGTATGCGAACTATAGTAAATATTCTTCTATTAATTCACGTATATGTAGTGACGATATGATTAAAAAGATTTCAAGTTGATACTGTTCGTTGATTTGAAAATATTTCAAGTAGAATTTCAAGTATTTATATTGAAATTATAATATTTATGAAACGTTTTTAATTATTTATTTATTTTAAAAGGGCGTAGATCATCTTTCGTGGTGAATTAATATTATGCAGACGATTTTATGGTTTTTTTGGTTTTTATTTTATTTCATTCATGATTTTGTGAGGGAAAATAATTATTTAAAACAGTTCGCGGAACGCCTTGAGCTATCACACGGCTAGATGATTATAATATTTGGGAAGCATTGATTTTGATAGAACGTTGTGCACACAACAACGGTTTGAATCTATTATTTAATAATCATAGATTAGTAACTCAATAAAAAATGATTATTAAATTCATGTGTAAAACAATTTCATTGATTTTTATAAATTATTTGGTTGATACTTTTGAAACATTATATTGAACATTATAATCAAATAAATAATTCTCGATATTTTCTATCATGATCGATTTCGTATTAAAATTTTCAAAAACACAACTTTTGATTTCCGTTTATAAATTATATTTAACCACCAACGCACCGATATTTCAGTAAATGATTATCAATGACATACACATCAATATTAGCCAGGAAATCACGTTACAGATGTACCAAAATAAATTGTCCGTCGGCCAAATTTGGAAATTAGCTCACCTGCATACATAAAATAAAAAGAAACAAATCAAAAGTTAGTACCTAAAGCCCTCACAGAACAGCAAATTTTCATCGGTAGATTTTTTTCAAATATGGAATCATTTAAATATAAAGACAGATATTGCCATAGCAACTGTGTTGTTTATAAACTTTAAATTAAAAACCTGCTTTATATTAAGTTTTATTATGTATTCATTTAGGTTTGATGACTAAATAGTGGAAGAGTAAGGAATATTGAGTTACTAGTCATTGTATTATTAAACATCAGAAATAAACTGTTGATTCGTATGTTTCTGAGAATTGTCCGCAAATTAGCATATGCGCGTGGACTTTTTATGCGCAAAGAATGCGAGAACCTTCCGTTTAATCGTTTGGCTTGAAATTTATAATAGATACTGATTTTTACACTGGAGACTTTTTTATCATAAGCTATTATTTGACATTGGGTAATTACTCGTACAGAAAAATTGACTGGAAGGAAAATAATTGCTTCTTGAGACAAATAATTGCGGTAATGTTTTTACGGTAAATATGTGGAATTATTTTTCAGAATTATTATAATTTTGCATGTTTTCTTTCGTACGTAATTAAGGGAACATACAAGAGCGTAGTAAAAGATTAATTTTAAATCAGACCTGTTTCATTTGCTTATTATATTAAAAATATTTTTATATATTCTAATTCCAATCAATAGATTGGAGTTCTGTTTTAATTTGAGATAAAAAAAGATAAACTTTTATTACTGTAATAGATTTCTTTATCGCAGTTTTCATCGTAGAATTCAAATTGTTTTGTACGCTTAATATGATCTAGATTGAGTAAAGATTCTTTTAATTCTTCCTAAGCCGCTCGCTCGGTGCAGCATATGGACACTACATAGTGCTTCTAATAATTCTTATCTCTTGCCAGTATTATCGCACCCTTCTTTATCATGCTAGTTTACTGTAGCTTCATCGAATAAGTTCTGCGGATAGTATTTAACGGTCTTCTAGGAAACCAACATCTTGTTAGCTTAAAGAAAAAACAAATTAGGTTAGGTTAGGTCGTGGTCGAGCCAGCCGACATTTAAAAGCTTATTCTTATAGTAAACTAGTTTCATTAAAGATGATGTTCATACAATGGTATTTAATCGTGGTTAAACGGTGACTTATTTTCACTTCGAAGTGATAATAACTTTCTAATACTACAACACATTAATAAATCAAATATTGATTAAATTAAAATATTGACAGTATTTATGGCTGCAGTTGATTTTTAATAAATCTAATTAGATATTTGCTTGTAAGAGAAAATAAATAGCTGCCGAAATAGTATTTACACGATACGTAGATATAATAAATGCATATAACGAATGCATAACTACTGAGTATAAATATATAAAATGCTTGCAATGCTTACATACTATTTATCGACGCATCTTATTTCTTTGAAAAGCCGTGTTTAAATAGAGCGCTCTGCAACTGGTAATAAATTAAAATTAATGTGCATCCAGGTAAACGCAAACAGTTGCAGAATAGCAAAACGCAACTTGCAGACTCAGAAGTCAAAAGAATCAATCACCTTTGTGGGTAAATAAATACGAATAGGATACGTGGCAAACGAATATACGAGAAACTGTCGACATGGATGCAGCTGATGCCATCATAGAATTTATAAAAAATACTTAAGCAAGATCATAAAATATGTAATGCAACTTACAACGGTCGGTTGTTTTGACGATGAAACCATTTGCATATTGCTTTTTTATTATTTGTGTTGTATTAAAGAAAAAAAAAATAGCTACTAGCAAATAATTTGCCGCATATTTTTCGACATTTTTTTTATTCTATTGAGAACTTTAGCATGGTAATAAAATTCAAACAGCTACCCATATCGACAAAACTGAATAATCTCTAGAACAGTCTTCTTCTTGCATATGCACTATATAAATGGAGCATATGGACACCACGTGCCGCCTCTAATAATCTCTGTCACTCGCCAGTATTATTGTGTCTTCCCAGGTCGTACTTGCATCCAATAACTCTACCGAATACATTTTATAGATTTTTAGCGGCCTTCCGGGACGCAATATTAGGTAGGTCAGTTTCTAGCTATCTTGAGGCATCCGCAATATGTGGCCGAGCCAGGTCCAGCGTTGCAGTTTTACTTTGTGGGTGATACGTGGCTGCATGGTCTATTCTTTTATCTTCTCATTTCAAACGAAATCATAGCAATGCATCCACAGAATTCGTCGTAGGCACCTTTTATTAAAACTAAGAATACGGTTGTTTTGGGCCTTTATTGGGTGCCACGTTTCACAGCCGTAGAGCAGTATTATAGAACAGTTAAATAGATTTATTTAACTAGTTAAGAATGGAGACCTGCATAATTAGCACATACTATATCTATTGATAACTTTATATAAATTTAGAAATAAAACTCAAGTTATTTGACTAAATTAGCTGGCAGTCTTTTATACCTGCAATTATAGTATGGGTAAATTTTTATTTAAATGATACCTACCTATACTATAATTAGGTAAATTAACATTAAAATGTCTTAATATTAATTTGTGTTAATGTGAGCACTTCAATGTGGGCGCAGATGTCATGTGTGCAGTTGTTTGGCTACCGTAAATCATTTATTTGTATACATAAACACGAAACAAAGTGTACGAAATTATAAGATGCATAAATAAATTACATTTCAAAAATCTTTGAAGCTATTTACTTATTTTGAATAACTAACGGACCAATCATAATTTAAATAATATATCTCAATCTAAAATCAAAATAACTTATTGGGTACTTAATGAATTTATTGGGTATATGGACACTAAATATATGCTTAAAAGTAAAGAATCGGAATGCTTGCTTGAAATCGAGTGTACAAAAATAATCTTAAATAGCGGGAGTTGCATTGGCAAATGCACCGGTGTTCGGAATGATATTTCTACCTGCATACGTGGCCAATATGCATATGAAAAAAAATGTCTATTATTATTTAGGGGTATGAATATTCATATGCCTAAAAGAAGCAATAAATGGACAAACGAAAAAAAGAGACTAGCCAAATAATAGGGGTTCGTTCGGACAGAGGTGAACTCGGATTTTAAATCCAGATTAAATTCAATTGAAAAAATATAAGCTACACGTTTAATTAAGACATATTCTCTAGAGAATACTGCACGATGTTAATAATATGATCGATTCAATATTATCATAAAACACCTCTAGGTTAATCTAATCTTCCAATAATAATTCAATATTCAACTATGTTTAACGAAAACAGCAACGCAGGCAAATTTGTTGAATTTTGGAGACGATTATGTTATCATCGTCTCGATGATCGAATTCATGGACTTTGATATAGAGATCACGGGTTCAAGCGACACAAGATGCACAGAAACGAATAATAAAAAGTACGAAATGGATACCCAGTGGTTTGAGCGTTTGGCTGACAAGTAATGATCAAGCAAAAAAACATTTTGTTGACAGAGAAGTATAATATTCACATTGTATAGATCAATATGCCGCACTTACTGAGCGGATATTAAAATATGATGCTATACATTGTTAGGTGTTTCGTGTATATAACTAAAAGCTAATATTTACTAAGTACAAGGTGGTCAAATTTTTCCAAAAGATAATTGTTTATGTTCCTTAATTAATAAATAGTGACATATAAACATAACTAATAACATAAACACAGTGGCGTAGCTGTCGGAGAGCAGTTGGAGCAGACTATTCAAGGCGCACGAATCAAGACGGGCGCAAAATATTAATGATGGTACAGATAAAGAAAGCAAGAAGGCTAAAAAATGAAAAACTGTAGAGAACGCAACGATTTTACTTAAACCAAATCGTTGAATTTGTAGCTACGCCACTACGCAGATAATAAAAACAATTTAAAGTAGCTCTGAACTATATTTTAGGCTGTTATATACTGTATTATCGGTGCATTATGGCACGCTTTATAATAATTTATCGAACATTAAGAACATAAATACATTTTTTATTATATGTTATATATAATTTTTGTTGATTACTGCCCTGACCAGGTGAATTTCGTATTCATTTTTATTTTCGGTTTCAATAAGAAACGATAATGGATTTAAGGCCACTGTGTCATAGATGGTTTTGCGAATGAAAAGAGATCGTGCATTTCTACCTGGTATTAGAAAAAAATAGGTAAGCAAATAATGTCTTGAATCTGCATAGATGCTTCATCCTAAGCATTACTTCCTAACTACGATCGCCTCTGTTGCCTTTGTCCATTTACTTCACTGACGAATAAATATATTCGGTGCTTTAATAATTGTGAAGTCCGTGTCCTTATTTAATATTATATGATATCAGTATGTCCTGCTAGAGTTATACTATCAATAAACTTGTATACGTGGATAATGCAAAATTGTTTTGAAAGCATAGTTAATTTAATATAGAATGATTGAAATTCTATACAATTGTATTATATATGTAGGACAATCAAAGATTCGTTTAATTTAACATATGTATTTATATCAATTCGATTAGCCAAACAATATGTATGATGAAGACAATATTGTGAATCATTGCTCAGGCCAGAACACAATTTATTCTAATTTGTTTGTATTTAATAATATTATACATGCGGTAGGTATCCTTTTTATAGTAAGTAGAAATAAAGAAGTTTTTAATTTATAATATTACGTTTGGATGTTTCAAAAATTTCTATACAACTGTAATTGAGTCGTGTGGCTAAATAATTTAAAAGTGAAATAGCTATTGACAAATATTTTTCGGAAAAAAATGTAATATTTTTTTAATAATAAGTCATAAATGTAATACTACTATTAAGTCAATTAAATATAATTAATACTTTTGACTAGTCGCTTAGATCAGTGCTTCACGAATGTTTTCATGCCAAGGGCCCTTCAACCAGAAAAAAAAATCCGCGACTCTCGAAAATTTTTTATTATTGATATGAAAAAAAAAATTCAATAAATTCAGCAAGCAAAAAAAATATTTTTGAAAACTTTCGCGGCTCCCCGCAGTAGACCTGCGGCTCCCAATGAGGCTGTGACCTACAGTGTGAGAAGTACCTGTTTAGATGGAAACTAATTTCATTTACATAGATTCTTTATTATCTAGAGATTTTCACTTTCAACATCTTCAGATGGTAGACATATGACGGTATTAATATCCCGAATGGCTCTGACTATAAATAACTTGTGATATCTGTGTGACGAATCAAAAGAATATAGGAATTATTACGATTGTATAATAATTCAATTCATTTTACCTGTAAGTAATAATTGTCAACAGTAAAAATACCAGAAGAAATGTATACAGAACATTTATTAGGTATGTATGTTTTATATTGCCGATGAAAATATAATGGTTATATCATCCACTCTCGTTTTTTAACTATTTATGAGTTACTTTCATTGTGGTTGTATTACACAATATGCCCAACACTTAGACAAGATACGTATTAATTTTATAATGTATATTAATACAGATTTGATCGTCGATAGTGGTATTTACTGTGGGTTCTTAAAAACATAAAGTAGACGCTATTTTTACCGTTAATTTATTGTAACGTGACTTTAAAAAAGTACGTATGCATATAACCGCCCATTAAATCTAATTCAAATCGTGATTTCTTTTATATCTGATTGATTTTATAAACCTTATCTATTGAGATGGTCGTTTATCTAAGCTTATTATTTGGTATACATAAGATATATTGCCACATAATAAATTTGTAGATAATTAATCTGTTATAGCTTTCGCATAGGTTATTATTTCGAGAATATTAGTTTTAATATCGGAGAATTTTTGTGTATTTTTTATTGATCTTAACACAGCAGAGTTATTGTTTTGTAGCGAGCTTCGAAAAATGTTTGATCAAATCTGTTTTCTGTGTTATTAAATTGTATCGATTTTAAACGAATGCTATTAACATACTTAAAATTTATATATACACAAAGTAACTATTTCAACCGCTTAAATCAATTAATTATTGGTTATTAATTACAGACCGGGTATTTTTTAAAAGATATTGTCTCCTCGATATCATAGAAATTATCGTGTCCGCCTCGCGATCGGATAATGCGGATTCGATTCCTATATTTGCTGGATTTTTATAAATATCTAAAATGCACTGGATGCCCATTGGGTTGAGCAATTTTCTGACAACTTATCTCGTGAAAAATAATTTCTGCCGAGACATGTCCTCACATTGCGGATATCCACATACTCCACATTCGGATGGGAAATTTTCACGCTGCGTAAATCCATACGTTACACTTTCGGAAAGGACATGGTAAAAAAAGTGTTATAGAAGTAAATCTGAATATATAAGTTCAGTGGTAATTCTTCTTGTTATGTAGCCAATTTTTCATGAGAGGCAGCAGCTTCTACTAGTACTGAGTTAAGGTGTAAGATGCATAACAATATAGTAGGAGATATTCGCTGTAGAAAACAAAGTAATGGTGGTACACTAGTATTTTTTTACCCAATTCTAAGGTCTGATAAATAATCGATGACAAATGAATTTATATATTGTTTGCTTATTATTATATTGTCGAATTTCATGAAATATTTATTGAAAAAGTCTCTACATATATGTAAAAAAATATGTTTTGAAAAGTCATCGATACTGACTTCATGTGTGGTGGCCAACATTTAAATGGCAATAAAAATGATTTAACGCTGAATCGATTTTACACTTTTTGAAATCGAAATATAATCAACCATATAATAAAACTACATATTATTTCATAGTTAGTGTTCCCACGGGCATTCATTTGAAAAAAATGTTAATACAAGACTCGGATGCTGAGTGGATTTATTTGGTGACAACTAAAAATCGCCAAGAAATCTATCAAGATTAATCTTTCCAATTGAAATCCCTATGCTTCACCAGCATTGAAGCCGTCACGATAAACATATATACTCAATAAAAACAATTTGAACGATAAAACAATATTATTAAAAAATACTATGATAATATTAATCAGATAATTGTCAACACGAAAATCAACTTATTTTCGTAAATCTAGTTTTTGGGCTGTATTTGTGTGAGCAGAAAAGAGAGAATAAATTGCTAACACCCAAATCTCGTGAAAGATCTGTTAAAATATATCTGTATGATGTAGCATATTTCATATTTTTTATTATGTCCACTCCAAAACTAGATCATATGGATCTAGACAATGTGAAGCTGTCCATTCCGAAAGTGGGGATTATTTTCCACGAGAATTGGTTGCTAGACAATTGCTCAAGTCTATTTACAATTAATTCTGTATCAAACCTGCGTGTCCCTAATGGGAATTTTAATTAATTAGATGAAACTATGTCTCATTATAAGTGTGTTTTACTTATATATTTCAAAACATTATCATAGTTTCAATTTATAGTTTTAATATTGTAGTATTACCGATATGATATAGTTATTCAATACTTGGTTTGTTTTAAGATTTCAAAAGGTTTATCTCATCTGTTTGATTAAAAAGCGCGTGGAGAGAGGGTAATCGGCTGGACGTTTGAAATTAACCGACGATCTGATATACCAAACAATCATCCGCTGCCTTCTCTTTCATTCATACAAGTACTCGAATTAGTGCAAACGAGATAAATACAGCCCCTCTAACATTGATAAAATAAGATATATGGAATTAATTTTTATAATATGAAAGATTGACATGTTGTTTTGTGTATGCTGTTTAAATTTAATTTCGAAACAGTTGGCCCTAAAGTTCAAATGTCGAAATAGTATGAAAAATCTTAGTCGATTAACAGTTAGTTAAATCAATGTGGGAACAGCCTACAATATCGTTAAAATGGTAGCAAAAAATAAGTTCGTATAGTTATACCATCAATAACGATATATGAATTTGAAAAAATAATTCACAGCCGATTTGTAAATAGGTAATTAAGAAAACTAGGCTGTAAGTAAAGACTGCCGCACACGTAACTTATTTTGCGGTCGGCTCTTGATGAAAAATGCAGTCGTGTCTTGGCAAACTGTTTATGATATACAATGATGTCTGAGTGTACGAAATTCTGAGATGTATGGTTATGACCGCAAATGCGATCCGTGCGGGTCAAATGCTACATACTATTATATTGTATTATACATTCTTTTAGAGGCTCTTTATGAATTAGAGTGTGGTATAATAATATATATTATCAACGAAAATAAAAAACGCATATAATTTGTATTTATAAACGCTTCCGAAAAGTAAACATTAATTTTGAACTTTAAATTAAGGATATAAGAGTAATGAGATATTTTTGCATTCCCTTTACGGTGATTTTACTGTATTGTGGCTATGTCTTAGAATGAATTACGTATAAATACTAGTACGAATTTAAATTTGGATTTGGCAGCTTGTAATTTATGAGTTTTCAGTTCAATTTTTAGTTCCGTGATAGTTGTATTTAATTAATAATACGTCCATTTGAAATAAGCATTTTGACTGAAAGAACCAGTGCTAAAAATGGCATTGGTTAGATAGAGATAGCAACAATGTAGCAACGAGAAGATTTCACCGGCTCGAGCAATCCTAAATAAAAGCTTTTAAAGACTGTTCTAATATGCTTTATGAAGCTTTAAGTGATAGTTATAGGGGTCCGAAATATTCACCACAAATTTATCAATCGTCGAATAATTTATGCGTATGATAAGTTACTAGAATATATAGAGAATACGAAAGAAATAACACTCACGTATATACAATTAATTGTTTGGTAACTATTATCGAAAATTAAATTAACACAAGCTTTTACGAGTTTTAAAATTTGTGCAATTTAAAAATCATATTGTTGGATGCTAATAATAGATACAAAGATATAAAGACGCAGAATTTGAGATATACTCTTAAATTGTAAATGATTAATATTTAGAGACGTCTAAAGTCGCCTTAATTATGACCAAGTACTAAATACATTTGTAAAGCCGGATGATAATATTTTAAAGCAACGGTAGTTTTAATAATATTTGATAGTTTTTTCCGAGTTTTGTCCGATGAACGGAAATGGATGTTTCTACGAAAAATTGCTCAATAACGAAAATTAATAATGAGTTAGTTGGTACATAACTCCTTATATACTTAACAATATAATCAAGATGGAGTATTTCGTGCATGAATGAACGCTTTATGTTATAACGACTATTTTTTACGGATTTTAATCCGAAATAATTGCAATTATTGAAATCTATGTACCAACCTATGGGCGCCCATTAAAAATGAACCAATAGAGTGTGTAGAATTTATACCTATTAAAATATTTGTGGTGCTACTGAACAGATCATACGTATATATGTATTTATATAGTCATCAATATGGCGATCACTGCATATTGATGGATATGCGGGTATTGTTTAACAATGCGTGGAAGATACTTCTAGTTCTATTAGTTAGGTACACCTTAAACACATCTTGTATATTTGTAACCCGTTTGGCATGGCTTTCAGGATAAGATTCCAACATTTTACAAACACGTTATGACTATTACGCCACGGTGTATGCTCTTAAAATGTATATTAAGACGTATCAAGTGGTGGAAACGATAAAATAGGATACTTGTATTAATTTCAAATTAAACCACAAACGCATCTATCGAAATAATCGGTTGACCCTTTGAAAACTATGTAAATTTAAATACTTGTAAAAATAAAGAGCGTTGTACCGTTTTAAACAATTATTCTCAAACGGTGTGTCCAGACTACAGAGGCTGTGCAAGGACGCAGTAGGAACCTCTTTAAGGATCCCACGCCCCCTGTGACTCAGCTCAAAGTGCCGCCAACTTGATCTCGTCGCTGTCTGTTCCAGAGATTCCAAAATAATTTCCGGTCTAATTTTATGTTTGCCTTTCTTGTTCGGAAACTCTATACTGTATATATTTGACGAAAATTAATTTCATCATATATAGTCTACAGAAAATTATTTTGGGTAATTTATTCCACGTATAACGTTTGATATTTCGATAGTTCTAGTAATTATTATTAGCTTCAACTTAAAATATATCACAAATAGTGTTCCTATGAATTAATAACATACGATAACAAGCCAGAATCATGAATCAATCTATTCAATAAACTCGTCATCCAATGACTTGTGACCATTTTTTTAAATAATCTTATATTATCTACATCGGTTGAACAATTTACATAAATCTTAAATTTTAATTAGCCTTATCAAGAGTTGTTTTGGTTGTCACACAATTATCAAGATTATAATTCTAAGCGATGTGTATTTCCTAATAATATAATATGGCACCGCCCTACCATTTTTTTGACGTGGAGCACTCTTTTCAAGCACATTTAACAACTGTTTTAATGTCAAGTGCTTATCAACTAGAAAAGTATGATCATTTCTAAAAAAATTATGAACTGTTTTAAACATTCTAAAAATACATTAATAGATCTTTTATTTACTATGACAAAAGGGGACTAGAAGGGAGTTAAAATTGAATACCAACAGGACAAATTTTTATTTAGGACTAATTTACTGAATATATGTATGTAACTTCATTATATACGATATGTGCATCTATAAGATGTATAATTTGTTTTGATTTCATGTAATTCGTCAAAAATATCAGTTAACAATAGCAACATTTTATGTACTAAATATAATACAAAATTAAAAGTACTAGAAAAATAAAAAAAGTCACGATATTTGAATTCGATTGAAATGGTTAGTGCATTCTTTTATGTAGGTAATATACACATAATTTATAAATTTTACTGCGATGGGACTTGAGAAACATATGAACACAGGTAACTCAGCAGGTATATATTTACCTATGTTACTATGTGTATATTGTTTCATCTCTTGGCGACTGGCTAATGATAACTCGCGGCCGCGCGCTTTTACAGGTGGGTACCCAACTACACTTTTTTTTTCACTTGTTTCGTACCAGTTACTTGCTCACAATATATGATAGATTGACCTGTCAACACCTCTCGGAGTGACGAGGCGCTTGAGAAGGATCGCTGTTGCGTCATAGCGTGGGAACTAATAATGTGATAATTGAATTAAATTGATCGCGAATTATAATTACAATTAAATTGGTCGCAAATAGCATATTGGACAATCATTTCCGTGCCAGGGTTACAGCACTATGAAAACAAAATATTTCACGAGATTGACTAGCTATTTCGCTGTATTGTTTTGTATCGATAAGTGAATTTGATTCTTTTTTATCATATCTACATGTTCAGATTCCGAAAACACTTAAATAGTACTAATTGACGAAGATTTATTTATTAGCCCACACTATACGAAATCCTTTTTGAGTCGGGAGTGATAATCTTTTCACTTATCCGTCCAACAAAGAACACTAAACTAATTTTGATTATTAATATCTGATAAATAATGAATGTCTCCCCGGTAGCATAGTTGGTAGCGTGCGTGCCTAGCAATCCGACGAATGCGGGCTCGATTCCCTATCTGTCGGATTTTTAAAATGTGAAAAATGCAGGACTGGTGCCCATTGGGTTAAGTAATTGTCTGACAAACAATTCTAGTGAAAATATAATCTGTCAAGACGTCTTCACACTGTGTAGATCCATATGCTGCACTTTGGGAGCAAACATAGCAGAAGAAGAAGAAAAATTTCATTTTCATTTAGAAAAAGTGTATTTCATTTTCTTTATTGTCACAATTTTTGTTTATCATTAAGTTTTTTTGTCGTCCTGAACAATTTAACAAACGTATGATACGTGATGTGAACTTATCGTCATCGATATGTTATATTGAAGATACAAAATTAATGAAATAAAGTATGTAAAAACATATTTTTACATTCCTATAATTTATAAAGATAATTTATTATTCCGGCAAATTTATATATTATAGTATAATAAAGATGATTGATACCAAATGAACATCAATGAAAGGCGATCGATTAACCCTTTATATTATTCAAATATGCGTGACGGATTGATCGAAGATGTATGATGTCGGAAACAAAATGATTAACGGAATGTAATAGAAACAAAACAAACTTTAAGAGTTCCTTAGACATTTCAATACACACAACGAAGAGCTTTATAGGAGGTAAAAAAGACGGAGAATTCACACGGTACATAGTTAAGATACGCGACGATAATTCTCCAATGACTTGGCGGAAAATCCGAATGTATGACGATGATGAAAGGGTGTTCTGATCAGGGTTGCCAAAGATATTGTAATAGTTAAGCTTTAACTCGAAATTTTCTATAAAATATACATATCAATAAACAAAAAATTCCTTATATTAAATAATGTATCACGTACATATAATATGGATATTTCTTTGTTGTCGTAATCTGACAAATAAATTGACATTTTTAAAAATATCACCATTTGAACACTGGAAATTATTCAGTATCAATTAAAAACCGATTCTTTGATGCGCATATTATAAATTAATTTGGGTAAATAGTGAGGGAATGTGTTATATATAATTACTGCCACAAAACTTACTCGGTTGAGAATTGTTAAGTACATCAGTATTTAATTATATAGCTGATATATTATATTGTGGTAGCATTACGACACTATATATAAATTTGCTAAATGGATTTGGATTGTTTATAAAACAGATAAGATGCTGATATTAATTATATTTGAACGAAATAAATATAGAACAAACAATTTATTATGCTATGAAGTAGTGTTACGTTTATGTTTTGAATTAATATTATAGTTTCATAAAAATATATGATACGTGAATCTATACAAAAAAGGTTGAACTAGTTGTATTAATTGCTGTTGACAACCCTGTTACGCATCCACTTAGTCGATTTGTCGATCGCCCAAAGTTTCCCATGAGCTTTTGTTTTCCACGCGGAGTGCATTAAAAAGCGTTTTATTCTTTCACGGACTAATTTGTTGTCTCAATCCAGGCTGCTCTGTCATTCTTTCAGGTAATAAGACTACGAAAAAATATGTTGAGTTATGGGACTACGGATGGGGATCCGTAACTAAATTGAACGTGACGATCGAAGGCTCTACCCCTTGCATCGCTCGTAAAATTTTGTGAATCGAATTTATGCAGCCATTAAATAGAGTATAATATTACTCGATAATGATAATACTTTATTATATCTGCTAGTTTGATTAATAATATCTAGCTTATTATACATTCATTTATACTTTTCAATGGTGTATCCAGTATCTAATCTTTACACTGTGACACGTCCAATTGTTTCTGCCAAAGTTTTCAACTCCAACGAATTATGTCATCATTGTGAAAATGTTCACCAGCCTATCAAAATAATCGATTTATTTTCAGATCCATGACCAATATATTTTATCGCACATAAAAAAATATTCAAGCAAGAAACTGCTATCGTCAACTAATTCTATTTATTTTTACTATTTTTTAAAACTATGTCCTTTCCCAGACTAGAGGATATAGATTTGAATGGTGTAAAAATGATTATTCAAGAAATATAGTAACTTTATGAGCTTCTGTGTTGCTAGGATTAACTTTAATCGTTTTTTTTTTACTTAAATTTTGCTGTCAAAATCTGGCATCAGGCATTCAGTCCTGCACATTTAGGCCTTTAAAAATACTTATGCAATTCTGGGATCAAATGGGAGGACTACTAAGAACGCATTTGTTATTTTACTCTACGAATATTAAATTGATAAGTACGTTATATAATGCAAAAGTCATCTAAATGCACTACGTTTTTGTATAGCACGGTGCATTTTGTTTGATGTGGGTATCTATTTTATTATATATGCAATTTATTCAGTGGCACGCAAATACGTTTGTCTATGACTTTATAAACATTTATTTAGCTTTCAGCGGTTTTATCAAAGCGATTAAATCAAAATGGCATATTTTATTAATGTATTTTATAAGTTATTATTCCATAATGCCACATTATTATTTATTCGTTTATCTGTCATTCACCGTAAAAAATCAATAGTAATTATCACAAGAAGTAACTACGTAAGTTCTCTATCATATTGCACGAGTGTAAATATAAATATGTATTTGACAGTTTTAAACAAATATTTATTATATTCTTATGTGCCTTTTTGAAAAATCTACACAATGCATTTTGAATGAACTGATTACGCATAGTTATTAATACAGTCTCCCCGGTAGTGCAGTTGGTAGTGTGGGTGCCTAGCAATCCGGGGAATACGAGTTTGATTTCCCATGTGTTGGATTTTTAAAATCCGAAAAATCCAGGACTGGATGCCCATTGGGTTAAGTATTTGTTTGACAAACAATTCTCGTGCAAAATAATCTGTCAAGACGTCATCATATTTAGGAGATCCATATACTCCTCTTTCGGAGTGGATATCTTCACACTGTGTAGATCGATATGCTCCACGTTGGGAGCGAACATGGTATAAAAAAAACAGTATTTGAAAGTATTATAGAAATTAACCACACTTTACTGTGCAGCCTTTTGGTTGGGCAATATTGATACTCTGGAGAGTATTTGTTTTTTTCTATCATAGATCAGAAGTAGATTTTTTGATAAATGCTATCAACTGACAGTACTTGGCAGATTTAAAAAAAAATAACTAACCTTAATAATACGTATTAACAAAATTTTCGACTCAAAAAAATTAAAAATTTATCAATTTACGTAAGCGTTGCATTTGTGACTTGAGAGTATTTGTGGTCATTGGCACCTTTAGGATGTATTTATACGTGCTATAATAGCTATCGTGAATTTGTCGATAAAATATCATAAACATAAAGACAGAAAAAATATTTATCCGGACAGATGTGTCGATAATTCTTAGAAAAAATTCGTTACAGCTAGAATATTAATTTAAGAATCTGTTTTTATTATTGTCTTAGAAATAAAACGATACCGTTCAAAGAAATCTTGGCATTTATACAGAAGTTAAAAAGCCAGATATATAAAAAAAGTTGATATAATACGCTGCTATTATCTATTATATTGGATACAGATATAGATTACTTGGAAAAAAAAAACAAGTTGCATGTTGAGAATAGGTCAGTTTATATATTTAAGATGTTATATCGAGTATGCGTAGCTGTTTATCTATGGAAACTATACATTATAGTATATAATTAAAATGGGGTCGCCGAGTTAGTTTGGTAACGAGAATTGCGGGTTCGAATACTGCGGTTGCATGAGAGTCTTACTCTTGCCTAACTTTACCAAAAACTACGGTGTTGGCTCCCGTGTCCAGTTAGATATGTAAGTTGTATATTAAAATTATGTAAAATCCGCTACATCAATTGCAATCACAGTAAAAATCATTACATATTAAATTTAAAATCAAATAATATAAAATAAATGCAGAAATGAAAAAAAAAAACGGCGGAAACATGTGAGACGACACTCCCAAGCAAATATCATTTACGAACTGATAATTGTATTCAGCCACTAACAACGCTCCCCCTCTTCCCCTCTAAGACGTAATGACACAATTCAAATAAGTGATTATTAGTGACAAAATATATTATACTGACACGATCTAACGTGCACGCTGGTCCTAGATTAAATACAAAATAATTATTTTGTTGATATTAATCAATGTTTATATTTCGTAATGACACAAATTTAAATCATACAGGATTTTAAAATGAATAAACAATGAATTAAGACGTTGTAATTAGTATGTTTGGATAGATAAAATAAAATACAATTACTGGTCATTCACTATTCATCATCGAATGGGTAAAGGGTATTAAACATAAAATACTGGGCAAAACAAATGGTTCAAGCGACTGTTTGATGAATAATCCTTATAGAAACAATTTGTTAAGATAGAAGTTAATAGAAATCCATATAGTACGCGATTGAAGCAGATATGGTTAAAAAAGGTTTAAGTAATATATTATAATTGTTGGGTATAATAAAATAACAATGTATACAATGGAGGTATATTTATAATAACCATATTAAATTATGACCGGATGCTATATCCATACCAGTGTTTTAAAACCACCAAACTGTAACGGAACTTAAAAAAAACATTAATAGGTATTTATTTTGACTATTCATTATTGAAGCCGTGATCAATTATTGCAGATAAGTTTTTTTATTGTATTGTAAATACATACAAGCGTAAAACTCGATTGTATCGCAAATAATGCCGACTAAGGAAAATATTGATTAAAATATCAGATCACTTTTTGCTGTATCAACTAGTTCAAAGATTGGATAGAGGATAAATTTGAATAAGGAAATGATATGTGCTGAAAAAATTAAGTGAAATATTTCAAATATTGTAGACAAGTGTTTTTATATGCAGTGGCGTAGCTAGACAATAGTTCTCTCTTTGTAATATAAACTAATAAAATAATTAAAATATTTAAACTCAAGACAATTAATTATTCAATGGCTTAAGACGTAGATAATAACCTTGTGTAGACCAAATTAAAATGAATATGATTCAAATTAAAGACAGTCTTCAGTATTACGCATTGGGTTTGCTGTTGCATAATGTTCCCAAGTTATTAGTGCCAATAAATATCAAACATCGCTTTACACTAATTCTGATTTCAATATTTTTTAATTTACAAATTGAGTGCAAAAAATGGATGCCCGTAGATTAAATGACAACCAATATTCGTGAATGCTTATTTGACAAAATAACTGTCCATATTGTGGAGATCTAACTGCTCCACGTTCGGAGCGAAGATGGTTGCAATATTTTGATTACAGTGTCAAAGAATATTTAAAAAATATCATAAACGTATGTAATCGATTATTTAAATTTAAATAAAACTATATAAAACAGTGACATAAGACACAATAAATAGGTATGATAACATTGTTTATTAAAAAGTGACAAAGAATTACAATTTAAATTTGTCCGGCTATGTATTGATGCTTAATTTATGTATATCTATCCAACAATATTTAAGTAAACTATATAATATTTTGATATGGTCAAGATGTGATAATTTAAGTATCATTATATATGTTTTAGTACGTATATTATGAAGCCTTCCACTGCACTGTCCTAATTGAATATTCACCGCAGTATTTCTAGGAATTTGAGTCTAGAGATCCTTTAACTCTACTTTCAATTCAAATTAGTTCCCGAAAGATGGGAGTGTGGTCTGGAGGGCGCGTTCCCCGAAGTAAGCGGGGAGGTCCGCATACTTTCGCGGGAAGCCCCGCCGGCACTTTGTCAGCGATTAGGTCGCGCGGTGTTGACCATTGAGGACCCACTTTGCCTGCTGACACCACCAAACTGTGATCTGTTTAGAGCAGGGCCAAACCGAGGAAAACTATTGCCATAATTTGACTAGCTATAAATCACAATAGATAATAAATAATTCTCAATATTTTAACAATGCAATGAAGTCTGCATTTACAGCGTTGATAAAACGTCTTCTACTAGTCCAGCTATATAAAATGCGACGTTGTATTTTATATTTTTATTTAAAATGGCGGCAATTGTTCGATTAACAAGTTGTTAGATTATTTCTGAAATATAAAAAAATACGGACATCGAATAACAAATTTTAATGTATTATATACTGTAAGTTTTAAGTTATATCAATAATAATAAAAAAACAACTTATCAAGTTCGTCTTTATTTTGGGCATACGCAATATAATTTTAGGCATTCTGCTAAAAATAAAAATCAAAATAAGTTGAAAATTTCAAATACAAATATAACAATAAATTATTGTGTCAGTATGCATAATATTATTTTTAAATTTTGCAACAAACTGTTATAAAAAAATTAAAGCATAATTTAATCTGCAGCCGATAGAATACGAGTTTCCTTTAAATACCATATTTTTTAAGCGTCAACTCATCTAACTCACAAAACTAAATAAGAGTTTAATTAAATGAGAAGTTTGAAACAATACTAGAATAGAGTAAAATATATGTAACCCCAGGCGAATGTTAAAAATTAATCCCTGAATATGGATCTGGTGATAAATGGCCATCACTTTACCAGTACCGCCTTCTGATGTTCACTGTCCATCAGTTTCCTTACACGGTAAGTTTGTAACACTCGGCATCGAGTAACACGATTTGATCCGATTCATTCTAGCCGGACCACACAGTGTGTATGACAAATTAGGTTAAAATATAAACGTAATTCAGAAATTTCGGCTCTATACCTACACCAATGTGAAATAGATCTACAATGACAAGTATTATAAATGAAACGAGACAAACTTACTTGAATTAGTTTTTTTTAAACGTGTCTATACAATTTATTTAACGACTCTTTTATGGGTGATATAACTATATGTTTTTATTACTATTGTAATTCAAATATTTTATACAATACGAACTCGTTTTATTAATAAATACTTGCAATAAAAAGTCACCAATTGCTCCAACCCCAAAACTAACTAGATACGTATATACAATATGACAATGGAACAACTCTAGTACGAGAGAGTATCGAAAAGAACTAAGACACGAAAATGAGAATATGTACTGTCCAAATTGTGTATATATTATTATCTATCTGCTAAATAGACCTGATCGGAAGAGACCTTCTATCCTTCGTTATACTCATAACTTCGCAAGAAGTAAACATCAAATAAGTGTTATGAATGTAATACTTCGCAGGATACACGATGTGTTATCTTAAAATATGAAAAATAATACTTAAATGTCCACTCTAAGACTCTTTATTACTAAATTGAAGAGGTGATAAACAGAACTAGTTACTGGCCATTCACAACCTTTTCTCCCGGTAGTGTAGAGATTAGCGTACGCGACTCGCATTCCGGCAAATGCAGAATCGGTTTCCAGTGCTGTCGGATTAATAAAAATCCGAAAATGCACGACTGGCATTGTCTGACACCAATTATCGTGAAAGATAATCTGTTAAAATATATCTTTACATTGCGGAGATCCATCCACTCTGCTTTAAGAGCGGACATTTTTACACTGTGTAAATCCATATGATCCACTTTCAGAGAAGACATGTTATATAATATATAAAAATACCTAACTGAAAAAAATAAATATAAATTTGTAAATAATGTAATAATTCAGACGAAATTACAATATTCTTTTCCTGTCAATCTTAGATTTTAACTAAATGGGATAGTAATTATGATGAATCCTTGATAGACAGTAACAATGAACTAATCGTTAACATTTTATGTAAATAGGAGTAACTACCTATTATATTTTAATTTCAGTTTCAGAGCATAAAACAAGAGACATGCTAATGTACGATTTTTTGTTGTTTGAGGAATAACTTAAGGCTGCGTCCAGGCTGGGCCAAAAACAAGCGAACGAAGGCTTAAAACAGTACAA
>JAGVSQ010002870.1:0-23265 GCA_022683975.1 Rhyacophila evoluta | reverse complement strand
GAATTATTTTTATTGTTTATTTTATAAGTAGGTTGTTCTACAACCTTTTTTTCTTAAAAAAAAAACAATTTTTCAGTCTTTATTCCCTGGCATAATAAATTATTTGATAAATAGAAGTGGCCTAATTTAAACAAGTCAAGCCAATTCTATATTGCAAGTGAGCAATTTATATGGCGATTCAATTCAATATTGTCAAAAAATTATAAATACATTCAGTAAAGTTGAATCATCAGATAAATGACCAATTTGGAATGACTTATAAATTTACAAACGGAGTCATTTCTTCATCTGTAATATTTTCAGAATCAATATTATTCAAGTGTTTTTTATTTGAACATTCATTGGAATTAATCTCAGCCGATAGATAGTTGGGGTTATCAAAATGCAGAGTATTTATCACATGTGGATTTGTTTCATTGCATTCAATATTCTGTTGTATCCCATTCGGAAGGTGGCTTATTGAACGTTTGGTTTTTATTCCTGGTAAAAGAATATCTAGTTCACCAGAATATTCTATTTGTACGGATGAGATTGGAACATCAAGGTGTGGTGAAAGAAGTCTGGTGCTGGTCGCTAAAAATTCTGCGATTTCTGATGCATGAGGTCGAGTTTTGTATTCTTTATTCCAACAAGATTTCATGAGACCCTCCCTATTGGAAAAGACAGTTAGATGTAGCAAAATAATAAAGCAGGATTTCATATTATTGTGAATATAGATAGATTGACGTTTACATTTAAAACGTATTAACTATATTTGAGGCTATTATTTGCAAACACGGCTTGTTCTAAACAACATGATTTGCAGAAAAACTGTTTAAATATCAATATAACATTAACTTATATGGTTTTTTGATTTGATATTTTGTTTTTATAGTGTAATTTTTTTTAAGCCATGTTTACAAATAATAGCCTCATTTCTATGATAGATATTTGAAATGAATGATGTAGAGCCGGTAAAAATGGTTAGTTTGTGATTAATACTATTAAAATTCTCATGTGTGCTAGTATCCTACACTATAAGACAAATCTTCGGAAATAACTTAAGATACACAATGCACAATGGGAGTGAGATTCCAATGTTCTATCTCAAAGTGGAAGTCATACTTCACTTTTTGACAGTGAAGACGTCTTGACAGATTATTTTTCAAGAGGATTGTTTTTGTCACACAATTGTTCGACTCAATGGGTATCCAGTCCTGCATTTTGTGGATTTTTAAAATCCGACAGATGGGGAATCGAACCCGTATTCCCTGGATTGCTAGGTGCACCCGCTGCCAACTACGCTATTGGTTATATATATGTATGTATGAGTGAAGTTTTATTCTTTACGGAATTTCTTATTGTCTAAAAAGGGGTTAATTCATTGTTCGGTAGTAACAAATTTCTATTGTATATGAAATGCAAGTAGACAATGAATACAAACTTACAGTTGTGGTTTGATGCCTGGTGGTATATTAAGTGTGTGACCCATTTTGACACGTTCAAGTACTTCATTATTACTTAGTCCTTGGAAGGGAAAACTGCCAAATGTTATGATTTCATAGAGTAAAACTCCAAAAGACCAAACGTCTGATGCGGGTGTAAATATTCCTAAGCCCAAGCTTTCAGGAGCCATCCATCGTATGGGCAACATGCCTTTTCTACTGAACCGGTAATAATCGTTCTCAAAAATCAGACGAGTCATTCCAAAGTCACCGAGTTTTACCACTCTCTGAGAATTAACCAAACAATTCCGACAGGCGACATCTCTGTGAACATATTTGAGTTCAGCTAAATAACTTAATGCTCGAGCTACGTCCAGAGCCATACTAGTTAATTTTTTACTGGATATTTCGTCAGTCTCCTCTATATATTTGTCATTTACTAGATGTCTTCTAGCCAATAAATATGTCTTTAAATCTCCATACAACATGAATTCCATTATTGTATAAACAGGTTCATTCTTTGTACATACACCCAAAAGTTTTACAATATTTTTGTGTTCAAATCGCTTCATAGATTCAGCTTCTGATAAAAAATCTAACTTTTCAGCAGTAGTTGAGCCGACTTTGAGAGTTTTGACTGCTACAGCGACCCAACCCTTGCCTTCAACAAATAAGGCTTCCCCGCCGTAGACGGTGCCGAATGCTCCTTCCCCTAATTTCCTGTTGAGAACAACGCATTCTCTTGATGTTTCCCATTTATCAAGATTAGTCATGTTCATTGCACCTATTGATTTCATGTATTCTTCATTCAATTTTATTTTACGCTCGTATCTTCGCTTTAGTATAGTAATTGAAATAATAAGTAATACACCAACAACGCCAAAACAGAATATGTTTAATGTAACAAATGCATTTTTACAAGAGAGGCTCAAAAAGTTAGCGAGCGGTTCAATTAGGCACTCATCGGGGGGGATAGATCCATCGTCCGGTTTCAAATTATCCGGTGTTAACCATATTATAGCTGACATATTTAAATCTAACGTTCCCCCAATAACTTCTGGCTGTTCCGTTGATATATTAGGAGAAAAAATGCCGATTAAGTTTCCTGTGTTATTGAACCACTGAAAAATATTTATTACAGAAAATCGAGAGGGCCCTCCGTAGAATTTTATTTGTCCGGACACACCATTGTAATCAGTTTCTCCAATCAACTTCACCAGATGCCTAAAAGATAATGACATTATGTTGAGAAGTTATGTGGATATTATTTTGTATATTGTAATTCCATTTTTCTATTCTGTTTATGCCAACTAATATGATTTTTTTGATAAGGCATGGAGTTAGATAACGTATTATCATTATGCATTTATCATAATGCACATCAATTTAGTACAATGAAAGTATTTGTTTTTTTATTTAGTGATTATTGTTTCTTTAGAAATAATACAAATAATAGTAGACATTTGGTTGGTACCTTGATATAGCGCTAGAGCTAGAGCTATTCAATGTTACTTTAAAACATTGTATCTTTTGTGGAGGCTATACAGTTTTTTTCTTATACAATCTCAAAAGTAATGTGATAGATTCGGTCAATTCTAGAAATCTGATACGTGTTTTAGGATTTAAAATTATACGAAAGTCCAAAAGAATTAAAAATTATAGTTTGCACTTACTCTGTATTTTCTAAAGAGTGAATATCAGATATAGATTCCGGATACATTTTCACCATTTTGTCCACAGCTAGAGCATAAGTCCACACAGCATCGTACGCATACCCTGCGTAGTCGGATGTGAAGTCATTATTATTCAATGATGTGTAAGGATTGAACACTTTTTTATTCTTGCTGGACCATTCCGCGACCTCTTGTGAATATTTCCTCTGCCACTCTCCGACTGATATGTTTTCTTGCATTATTGTATCGCTCGGCGCAAAGTATGCATAATTCATGGAGAAGTGACCATTGATAGCCTAAATAATTAAACAAATTACCTAATTAGCAGTCAAATAAGCATTTGGTGCTTGATGGAAGATGATTTCAAACTAAAATTATTTGAAAAGTCTGTAGAAGTTAACAAATTTCAAGTAATTTTGAAAATAAGGGCTGCCTCAACACAAATTATTGATTTTTATAAATAATTTTTAAGGTTCTTACAAGAAGGAACTTTAAATGTAGTGCCAATTATATTGTTCCATGATAATTATTAACTATCTGCACGAGATTAACTTTTTTAAGATTCTTTTATGAAATTAAGCATGGCATAATGTTCTCTTCTTCCTAATATGTTGTATCTATCGCAGTATATTGGTGATAATTAAATATTAACAGTTTTCATACTTCTGTCCATAATACAATTTCATAATTGCATCATTTTGTTCCAAGTTTACATGTAGAAACAATATGTACATAATTCCATTTAAGACGCTTTTACTGGGATAGTTTTGAGGTTTCAAATTTAAGCAGATATGTAAATATTTTTGTCAAAGTGAATGTGTAATCAAATTGAACTTACTGTCATCATCATGTCTATTGTGCAATCAACGCTTTCATTGAAATACAAGTTGAAGTGTGTCGTATTGAACCATCCTGTTGATAGCCAAGGTGGGAGAAACCAGACGTAGCCATGTTTATTGGTCATCTCTTGTTTGTATGCCTGGCACATCACTATTCGAGCTACCTCATCATAGATATCAGCTATAATGATTCGCGCTTGGATATTTTTAAGATCTTGAAGATACTGTAAATATTGAGTACATGATTTCAATTCTTTATATTTTAGGCACAATTGATAAGTTATATAGGTTATGGAATTGATTAAAACTTAGCCCTAATAATATATAATAATAATCCAAAGTCTGCGGAAATTATTATATTCATTTTGCATACCCTGGATTCAAATATACTTTAAAAAATCTAGTGATGGTATTTGAATTTGAAATCTAAAAATTTTGAAACTGATGAGATATTCACTGTTCCTACTACAGAGGACATATTCTTATGTAGATTTTTTCTTCAAGACTATATTTTTTACCAATTTTGGGTAAATGCAGACTGTGAATTACTATTTATGTATAGGAACTTTAATGGAGATGTATTCTACTGTATGGAGATGTGTGAACATAAGATTTTGATTGGATTCGACATACCTACCCTTGCCAATGACATTTCATCACGTTCTCTTGGAAATTTCATGTTTGCTACAAAAGCTATTTGATTAGCTTGAAGCAGATCTCCCATACTCGAAATGTATTCAGTATATTTCTGTCCATCTTCAGTCAGTGCCGCGACTCGTTTCCATTCGAGTTGTTTAAAGAAATTCAGATAGACTTGTTTATACTGATTGTTTTCTCCGATTGTCCGGAAAAAGTACGGATATTTGGAGCGATCTGAAAAACTGGAACCTTCCGCACTGTATGAAATGACAACTGTCGAATAATGCTTTGATACGCCTGCAAGAGGCTCGACGGTTTCCGAGCACGCTGGACCCAAGACTCCGATTAAATTCTGATACTCATTATTGAATATATAATCGATAAATGATTTCATAACTATATCAGCTTTACATTTTCCATCGTTCACCAGTAATTTGAGTGTGAAGTCATTAAGAATAGACGTGTTGGAGTTGACGGCATCTTGTGCCATACTTGCCGCTTTTACTATACCGTATGCATTATAAGACGCTCCTGATAATGGAAATATTCCTCCGATGTATAGTTCTTTTTTCTCAGAACTCGAAGGCACCCACCGAGACCATATTTTTTCATTCTTCTTCATCCACGAGCAGGCCGTTTCGTGAATCGTTTCAGTCTTATTTGATTGCCTGTAAGAGTTTAAAAGATTTTCATAATCGAAGCGATCGAATTTAATTTTATGAATGACTTCGAAAGCAGATCGTCCGATGTTTTGAAGTTCAGACCAAGCTAGTTTGACACTTCTCGTCATTTCATATTGACAACCTAGCGAGGTCTTGAAATATTCGCAGTTAGGGACGGAAATCATGACTGGCTTCTCTCTGGTGACAGTATAAAACCCTGGTGACCACTCTAAAAATAATAACGATTTACTCTTGTCTCTCAGCTTATAAATGCTCGTCAGTTTTTCAACCACATCTCTAAGATTGTGTCCCAACCAAACCACTTTTACGTACAACTTCAGTTCATTTATGTGTTCTATAATGAAACTTGTAGTCTCAGGATACGAAGTCAGCATCAGGGCACACGACTGATTGTTTAATCCTCTGCATTGCTGGGGTGTATAAAATCCGTCAGTACACATATCTCCTTCACAAAAAAACCTAAAATGAGTTGAATCAATCAGTATGTATGTCGGAATAAAATTAGTTCAGATATCAGACGAATGGCATGTTACGGAAAGAGTGCCAGGAAAAATTTATTTGTTAATAATTAATTTAAAAAAAAACAGGGTTGACAATAAAATGATGATGATTGTTAATATCATAGTAAATGTTTGAAAAATATGTATGGTAGATAAGGAATAACATCAAATGCTAAAATAAAATCATTGTATTGAGCGTCGGATAAATATTTGATCGAAGTACTCTATACCTGCGAGTTGCTGGATTGATAGAATTGTTTTTTATTAGTGTCTCTCCCTCTATATTGACATCGAAGAATTTCGCAGTAGCTGGGTCTTTAAAGAATTTCCAATGATCAGCACCAGGAAATCTTTTGGATAGAGCTTCAGGAATAAACCATCCAAATCTTCCTGGCGGAGCAATGCTTCCACATTCACTGATTGGATATATATTTAAATATTTATAAAATTCAACATCTGGCGGCACCAGCACGTCTAGATTCACCATTATGTTAGGAATTCTAAAAAAGAATACGTCTTAATAACAATATCTGCTGTGATAAGTTGTTTCTGTATTAAAACATTTACGCCTAATTATATTTCACGTAAACTATATTATTTTGATTAAGCAAAAGCACCAACAATTTGGTGCCAAATAAATAACCATGTTGGGCCAGTTAATCAAAATTTGATTAAATAAGCAAACACTGTTTTCACTATAATGGTTAGTGATATTTTAAAATTTAAAAAGTTTTCGATTTCTTAACAATTTCAAAGTAAACATTTTCTTTATTCACGACGAAACATTCGAACTTAAAAACAATCAAGAATTGTGGTACTGACCCTTAATCTTTAAAACAGGAGACTCTAATTTTGAAAAAAATAACAAGAAGAAAAATAGTGACTGATAATATATTTTCTTCGTTGGATTAAAGTCGACAAGATAATAACAAACAATATGGGTGATGGTCATAATTACTTTGTGGACATTTGTGGATAGGAGCCAAAGAAACTCTGGAAAACTTTGGTCACGTTCATGTCTTTAGAATATTTTACCAGCCGAACATTTTGGTATCCTACAATTTCTTCCAGAAATATTTTTAATACTTCAGCCGTCAGCTGTTGGCTTATTCGATTTGACGTTTGTAGAGTAAAATCCAATGTTTGTCCGAGGAAATGTAGGTAATGGTGCTTTGTTTCTGGAAATAACCCAAAAATACCAGGTAAGTAGACATAGGCACCGGAAACGTAAAGAAGAACATCGTATTTTAATTTAAAACGTCATCATGAATTTAATACGACGCATATTACCGTGTATATAGTATTTAATCATTAATATTACATTACAGATACAAACTCATAGACATATTAATTCATTCGTAATCTTGCTACAGGAGTATATACTAATAAGCTGCTAACTACTAATTAAATTAATTAACGACTATGGAGTAACGGTTACTGTGACTGACTCAAGTAGACCGTGTTGGTCGCGAGTTTAAGCCGCGTAGTTGGATTAAACGTCATTTATATAATTTCTAGCCTGGTAAGTCTTAAAATTGCCTTGATTGAATAATTTAAATTATTTAAGAAAATACGTAAAATACTCATAAATTATAAAACTATCCCAGTAATCATTTCTTTATATGGTTGAATAAAGAGATTTAATTAAAATGAACGAAGTATAAAAACGTTCATGCGAAAAGTTGCCTTTCATGAAATCACCCATTTATTATCGGTTGGCACAATTGTTCACTTTTTTGCTCCAATGTCTCTAGATTCAAGATGATAAAAAATCGCTTTTATAAGACATCAGATCAATTAGAGGGAAAATTTAGCACGATTTCCCCCTATTTATGCGTTATTATTGGTATGCTATTATATTGGTACATACTCGGATTTGATTGAATTGCATTATGACTATGATAATACTATTGACAAACGAATACTTTTGTGATTTTCAGAAATAATATCGATAAAAATAATGTAAACACTTTAAAATGCACAATATTTACTGTCGTCTTTACCTGGATGAAGATTAAGACATGTACTCCCATCAATCTGTCCGATGGATCCCGTAAACATGGTGCAGAAAATTGCTACCAATAATTTGTACGCCGCAATGTTTGCCATTGGCTCGACAATCACTTTTCAATCATATTATCTGCAACCAAAATAAGATTTTTTTTTATATTAATACAGTTGAAATACACATATTTTTTTAATTATAATTTTTATCAACCCTTATTTTGTTGATATTATTGAGTGTATGAAAAAATATACGATTCAGTCTTGATGGAAAACATCAAAATAGACACTACATAAGAAATTGGAATATAATATATTGTAGTTAAACTAAAGACGAGGATTAACAATAAAAGATATAAATTCGTTTTATTTTTTTAGATACTTTAAATTTAAGCCACTGTATGAGTAGGTAAAAAGATCCAGTTCATAAATATTAATAATAAATTCAGTCTGATCTATGATTTCTACACTCCTTCATTAAAACCTCCATTTATTTATAGTATATTGCCATATAAAGCTTCATTTCCAATTGGATTATTAGAGGGTAAAATTTCACGTCTATTTTTTGCTATCAGGAAATAAAAATATTGCAATGATACTAAATAATTTAAAGGAGACGAGGAAAAACGGGAAATTAAAACTAATATTGTCAAATAAGTCAACTTAAAAAAGTAAAAGAGAAAAAAAACACGAAAGATTAAAAACAATATAAACGAAATGGCTGTTATAGTTATTTCCCCCCCATTTTCTCTGTGAAAGTATGTCTCGGGAAATGGGATGTGAAAAAACAGAATAATCAGGATTCCCGATGGATTTATTCACATGTTAAGTATATTTCATCGTTTATTTTACAATATTGTGTTTCCGCTCTCTGTAACAGAGACGGGCGGGTGCTAGGAACATATTTTGCCCAATATTAGGTTGTCCCACTTCTGAATATACGGTGGTAGATATTTCTTAATAATAATTGTGTATTTTGAGACTATAAGAAAATTAGTATCACATTCCTCGACAGAAATGAGTTGTTAAAGGGTTTACGATAAATTTTTCTTAGATTAAATTTATTACTCAGATTTTGACTTTCCAACATTTTCAAATAACGGAAGATTCACGAATATTAATAATAAAATTGCACATACAGTACTGCTAATAAAAGTCGAGTGAATAGGCGAATATCTCTATACCAAAAGTCGAGGGTTCTGCAGTTGCATAAATATCAAGACATTTTAATTTACGTCTAATGGATGGGATGCTTGACCGACAACTAATTCTTGTGATAAAAAAAACAATCAGTCAAAATAAATTTATATGTTGTGTTAATCTATAATTCATATTATGGTCCATATGCCTCGAATCGGACGTGGTATAAAATCTTCATCGACAGTCTCGTAAAACGGTATTTTGATGGATACTTCCAATTAATATGATTAATGTTTTATGGTACATCATAATTTTGCTAATATTTATTAATATGGGTATCTATTACATACACCATAATCTATATATGAGATTATGCACATGCATATTATCTCTATAGTGTGTATGTGGTATTAACAATAATTATTTAATGACAGGTAGTAAGTACGAGTTTTTTCGCGCGGGAAAGTGAAAGCTCCATTGAAGTATTACGCTTGTCTATGACCAATACAGTGGGTCCAGTAATTGTAAAAAAATTGAACACGGACAATGTTATCAATCGGCTATTATTATCATAATCGGTCGGACTAAAACGTTTTCAATTAATTTATTAATAATAGTATCCCCATATTCATATCCACGCCGAAAGTGGAAGGTAGACTATCTTAAATGATTAACAATTTTTTTTTTCACGAGAATAGTTGATAGTCAATCGCTAAACCTATCGAGGATCCGGTCATGTATCTTTGAATTTGAAAAATATCCATACGCAGTTCGATTCCACAGCCTCCGTTACGTAATCGCGTTTTTCAACTGTTGGGCCACGGTTGGATAGTGATAAAATTAATACTAATATTATAATCATATTCCAGATACTATTATTTAATTATGGAATTTATTGGCTTTTTCAGGATTTATGAAAATTATATTCGGGAGCTAACAAACGCAAACGGACGATAGTCAAAATATTATGAGAAATGTAGTTTACATAATTATACGTTATGTGTTATATTGCAGTATGCATCAAATTTTAGATACATATAAATTATACAACCGTTAATTTTGTCAAACATTTTTTCCGTAATATGATAAACCGATTATAGTTAATAAAAAAACGTAGGTCCCAAAGTGGTCATAATAAGCGAACTTCGCTATAGTACAGCTGGGTAGCAAAAGCTCGGTTCGCGAGCCGCATGCAGCTCTCACAGGCAAGTGGTGTGCCTCTTACGCATAAAAAATGCATGGATGAAAAATGGTCAAGTAAAACTTATCAATATCGAAAAGTAATTACTTTATTCCATTTCTTGTTACAATGTTTTATAAAAACTAAAATGTTATATGAAAAAATATATTATTCATATACTATTAAACCATTTTATATACTTTTAATTTTTTTTACTTTACAAATGTTAAGTTAGCTACAAACGCTTAAATGATGACTTGTTAGAGCCAGTTTGCACAAGCCCAGTTAAATGCTGATTAGTTAAAACAAATCGATGCTTATTTTGAAAAAATAATACGAAGTATCGCGAATTGAGATTACGCTTAGCGCAAACTCTTTAGTATTAGGACACTTTTATTCCAAAACCTGCTTCCTAAGCTCAATAACGGGAGAAGGGGGATCTGTGACTAAAATTTAAAAAAATGAAAGTGATTTTTCAGTTTCCCATTATTTGTTTTGTTACTGAAGTTAAATAAAAGGTTCTTTTAAAAATTTCTCCACGAAATGCGGCTCCCAAAGGTAGTGTAGATGGCTAACCCTGATATATATGATCGCTTTGCGTAGTTTCATCAGTATTATTAGTTAGATTAAGCATTTTGTATAAGAATATAAAAGTCTATAAAAGCCGCTGGAACATTTCATCACGATTCTAATTAAAATTATCTCATAAAAAAAATACCAAATGCTTTTGTAGCAAGGTTTAGTTGTATTTATCATTTGGTAATAGAGTTATGTGATAATAAGGTTATTCCGGCACCTCCTATAATATTTTATGTTTGGAAATTGATATCTACTCATAAATGATGGACAATTATGATAAATTTTATTGATTTGTTTTCCGAAATAAACCATATCTAAATTGTTCGCTTTGTCTATTATGATAGCCAATAATTCTTTGTGGTATATGAAATTATTAACCGCAGCTGTAATCAATTGTTAAAAATAAAATGAAAGCAAATATTATGTTTTCCACCATACGTGCAACATCTTTTTGATTAGGTAAGTCTAAGACGATTTGAAATACTTTTAGGAAACCGTATTTATGTCTAGCGTTTCTCAAGCATTTTCAGTTACGAAAAAACTTTGAAATTAAAGTTTTTTTTCAAATTAATATACATAGGATTTCTGATAATGATTAAAGATAGTGCAATTTTTAGGTCCTGCGATTTAGCAAATGGTTAACGATTAAGTTAATAAAATATACTTGATATTACTTTATTCTACGATGGTTATATATATTTTTTATAATTTACAAGCTTAGTTAGCTTTCCGATAGGGATTTCGATTGTGACATCGTTTGTCTTAATACGAGTTATAATGTTAAGTAAAACTAGCTATTGAATATTTAATAAGAATTATAATTCAATCTAATTGTTCAACCATTATGACTAGATAATTATACATATATTTACGGCAGATATTAACTAAAGATAACCCATGAATGTGTATAAGTTGTCTCTCAGTATTATTAGTCAGTTGCGTAGCAGTTGAACCGAACTGCTCCAGGTGTATGAATCATGGTGGGCGCAACGATTTAATTTGTTTCAGGGCGCGGAAGTTGTAGCTACGGCACTGGTATTGGTTATAAGCAATTTTAGTTGTTAGAAAGTGCAAATGTATCGAAAATACAGGATACAGCAGAACCTTGATTATCCGCACTAATTGGGGATGAGAGTAGTGCGGATAGTCGAAAATAAAAATATAATCAAAAGAAAAAAACATATACGTACATTGCGAATATTTTGATAGATTTCTAAATCTTCTATAATGCTGATAATTTTATATAGATAGTATCAGCGTTATAGACAAACCCTTCATCTTCTCCCAGAAACACATTTAACGTGCCTGTAAAAGTGTTTGGTGAAGGTATGCCGGCAGAAAGCTTTTCTTATTAGCACTTGTCAAAAATTTCGTGATTAAAATCTACTAATTTATAGATTCGAGACGATTCCGATACTGTAATTCGGATAATCGATGTGCGAATAATCAAGGTTCTGATGTCTGAATAAAAGATTCAACTCACGTGGATCATTAAAAAAATATTTAAAAATATGTAGTAATTTCGTTATACAATTATGAGATTAAAGAACTTGTACGTATCCAATCGTAAATTTCCTTAAATTCTTTGTCAGTTGGATCTTTTCTGTATATACACGTCCAATTTTGGAAAACATTGGATGAAAAGTGGTGCCGTGCCAGGAAAAAATACTTTCATTAGGAAGTTAATTATGCCATATTTTTTTCATATAACTCTTTGACATGTCACGCGATAAAGAGTATTTTTCGAAATTCAAACTGAGAAACTTAGAATCGCATTTATTTAAAAACCGAATAATCATGCATGACGCGACAAACATTTTGTACTATGTATTTTGTATTATATTTTGATGCACTAAAGCAAGCAAAAGCGGTACACTTGAGCGTTTTTAAATAATTATATTTGCACAAATGGTAATGAATGCCGCTGCGATGACATTGTGTATACAAAACGCATTGAAGATAATAATGGCGGTTGTAAACGCTTATTTGTTTCAATTCAACATATTTATTCGTCCTCGAATATTGGAAAATTTGCTACAATGTATACGGCAAACCGTCAATGGTCTATTGTCCATAATTAATTTAGAGTATTTAGACCAAAAACAGAATCAATATTTGGGTCAGTGCTGTATTTAATTTCATTTCATTCATTTACTTAACGTGCGGAGAATATTACAAAATACAGGTTCAAGGCATTCACAGTATGGTATGCAAATACTTCGTTTTAAAAATCATCATATAAAAGAAAACAAGATTACCATTTGAATATATAACAATAACAAAGTAATTTAAAGTAATAGTAGATAGATTAAAATAAAGATTTGAACCGGGAGAGATAAAAAAACGTGTTCTAGATGTTTATAAAATAATATTCATCTAAATTCACCTCACTCAAGTGGAATATGTCAAAACCCATGCAATTTCGTTAAGCACAGCTATTGAAGTACGTGTTGGCATCTATATTTTACACATTAGAATAAAAACCGGGATTATATTTTTGAAATGTATTTATATTGATCGAATTTCTATCTATTTCTCTAATGAAAGGTTAGTTTTACGGACAGTTTAATATGTTATTATAAAAGCTTCATTATCTAGTTACGCATTCTAAATGTAGTGTTACCACAGAGTGCCAACAATGTCATGATTTTTTTTAAACCTCGTCTGCTCCAAATATTTAGCATGTTAATCTTCATAATCTGAAAACCTATCTTGAATATTGTTATTCATAATTATTTGTGTCGGATAGTCACCCTATCCATTAGGCATCCAGTTTTGTATCTTAGAATTGAAAAAAATATACGTGTTATTGATTCAGGATTTGAACGGGACGAAGTGTATAGCTTACCAATTTGTCATTGAAGTAACTGATATCATGAATGTATACGAGATCAAAACATCCTCAAAGTAATGTGCGTTGTTTGTTATATGGTAGTATATTAGTACGTATGGCAAGGTCGGAAAATAGAAATTATGTAACATTCATTTGAATGTAAATAAATAAAATATTTTTAAGTAATACGTATATTTGTATCCAAGAATATTAATTGTTCTCAGACTTTACATTGGTATTTTACTTCCAAGCTGCAACAACAAACTTGTTTAAACATTAAATACCATTGCCTTAATTAATAAATTGCTGTATTATTAAAAATAAATAAAATGCACATGTTGTATTTCAAATTGTTGTCAAACAATAATAACATTTCGAAATTTATGTTAATTCGGTCGGGTCCATAGCGGAGTGTGTCAAAGAATAAATTTGGCGAACAATTCTTTTCCACTTGAATTTGGATCATAGACTGAAGAGATTGTTTAAAAGGCAATCCATGTTCATTAATATAGGTTCCTACAATGTGAAGACTTATCGTGGCAGCTTATTTTCTACTGGATTGGTTGTATTGGTGCACAGACCTGATTTTTCTAAAATGTGGAATTTAAACTCGTCACCTTTGGTTATCGTCTGCTGGGTAGCCGAGGCAAACATTAGGTCCTGGTAATAATTTTATTATAGATTTGCTATTTTAAAAAATATATCTACGGTTGCGTAGACGTTAGCGTGCGAGCCTCCCAATCCGGGGAATGCGGATTCGATTCCCAAATCTGTTAGATTAAAAAAAAATCTAAAAATACAATACTGGATTCCCATTAGATTGAGAAATTATGTGACAAACAATTATTGTAACAAAAATCTTTCAAGACTTAAATTAAAGTAGATATTACAATTTGATTACGAAATTTAGTTAAAACCCAGACTGTCTATTTTCCAATTGATTGTACGACCTATTGACTAATAAAACTTGTAAATTACTATTTCCACGACAGATAAGAAAAGTATTTACATATTTGTATGATAATTGTTTGCAAGACTTCCGTCCGACTCACTGAAGTAAAATCCATGGCCTATTATTTAAAATTACTCATAAACGATGCACTAACCACTACACAACGAAAGTCGTCTATTCAATGTTGGTATCATTTAATTTTACGTATTGTCATTTTATGCAGTTTTAGCCCGAGTTTTATTAGAGTATGGCAGTATTACTACAATCATATTATGACCTATACACAGTGGTGTAGCTACATATCCAGCGCCAAAGAGCAAGTAAAATCGTTACGCGCGCTCCTATTTCTCGTTTTATCAAAATTTTATACTTCTCGTTTTTTTATCTTTCACCCTACCTTAAAAAATTTACTTCCTAGCAGAACTTGCGCCCCTATGATTCGTGCGCCTGGAGCAGTTCGCTCCAACTGCTCCTCGGTAGCTACGCCACTGCCTAGGCAATATTTTAATGTAATATATAAAAAATATATAAAACACGCTGCGGCTGTTATGTGATTGCAGTCTGGAAGAATGCACGTCTTCTTTTCGTTACAATCTTCTGTAGAGTGTATAATGTTATTAGCACTACTTCATTTAATAAGATAAACCATGCATTGCATCGTTTTCCTGGTTTTAACAAATCGTTATTGATGTTAAATCATTATTCTAAGCAGGGCGAAATAATAACCAATATTTCAATGTTATATGTACTCGTTATAATATTATTATATTAAATTATGCACAAGATATACGCAAGATGTAAATGTTTTTCTTATCTATATCAATCATCGTCATCGAAGTCTTTTGTGACCTTTGCATAATAAGATCGATATGTTGACGTAGATATAGTTTTTTTAACTATTATTACTTATAAATATAATTAACTACGCGCCGTAGATTAACTGTTTAATACAAAAAGTGCACTTAATAAATACGAGCTAGCGAAATAAACCAGTGATTAATAAGCCGTGGCACACGAAGTAGTAATACAATTTAACATCGACATTGTGGACCTTTACGGCGGTTAATATTAAAGGATTTTTACTCGGTTTCAAAAGAGCCGTGTATTATAAATATATGCTGTACTTTTGAATTCATTTTTTATTTTGAAAATATTTAAAAGTAAATAACTGATGTAGATGGCGCATGTGAAAAAATGTACCGCATGAAATAATTTATGTAAATAAATTTAAAAACTGCATAACGTAGTTTGTCTATCAAAGTAATAGTAGTTATTTTTTTCAGGGCAGGTCGAATTCTAAATTCGAATTTTCACTTGGAATGTTGTCTTTAGATTTGAGGATGTATACAATTTAAATTAGTCGATTTCTGAGACGGCATAATGTAATAAATAGACACGTAGTCGATTTTAGCACTGGATAGTGCAATTAATGTGTGTAATCGATAATAATTGGGCAATCAAATGATTACCAACACCTATCAAGGTGAGCTTTAATTGGACCAGACTCGTAAAACCATGCCATAAACGCATGCGAAAGTTATAATTTCTTTTTTAAGTTTTATACGCATCGATACTTTGAAATTAAGTGTTGTTAGGAAAAGGCTCTTTCATTTTTTTCAGCAGTGGTCAAATTGGCGAGACTAATGTCATCAATAAAATTTTTGGAAAATTGTTTTCAGTTGTTTAATTTTAAAGATTATTTGCCACTGTAATCAGTTATATTATTGCGTAATTTTTAGGTGGCCGAAATTAAGTGACATAATTTTAGAAAAAAAAACTGATTCATGAACAGATATTATAATATGTTGCATAATAATCAAGTCTCGATACGAATATGTGAAAGATTTGGACACATGTTCGTTTTGCTAATTATGTATTAATTTTATGCATGTTATATTAGCTAGTCGGACAACGTCGGGGGGTCTGTGGAAGGTTTACAGGCGCGAGGTGAAATCTGTGAAGTAATATTTGACTAGCGATTGCAGCAAAAAATAATTCTGAACGAATGTACGAAAGTAAAAATCTATAAATATTCGGCCGAATTCCGATCTTTTTATTTTCTCGAAGTTTACAGTCGATAAACTTGCACCTGTAAAAATCGGGGTCTGAGATTATTATTATCTAACTTAAGGATCCGTGGCACAAAAAAGTTTGGAAACCACTGTTCTAGTCCATTAGATTATGGCATTTTTGAATATGTACTGTTAAACTGGTGGCATATTCGTCGAAGCTACGGGATTGTTGCTTGATTTGCTGCAATGCGAGAAGACTGGCTGGCGATAGGGATTTTTGCACGTCCGTCTGTTAGCTACATGCTCAGTTTTATCAGGAAGTGAATATAAAAACGCTTTGTTGCTTTTTAGATATGTATTAAACAAGAGTATAAGAATTAAATTAAGATGATTTTTAAGAAATTATCGAAATTTAAGAAGTTCTCTTTGAATAAAGGTGTGCATATTTTTCGAAATTATTAATGGTCCAAAATATTTTTAATGTTCACAAAAGAATACTTTTTTGAATATGGAATCCTTCCTCTATTAATATTATTTGTTTTGTTTTTTTTTGTTTGTTGTCATGACAATATTGCAACACTAAAGAAATTAATTGTCTAATAGTGACTTGTTGGATGTTAATTTATTTTCTGAGAAACAAAAACACTTACTAATAGTCAGCCATTTATTAAATTAATGCTTGATCTCGGCTATTTGCCCTAGGCTGCCTAAGTCTATTATGCGACTAATACAGCTTTTTCAAGCATGCATAAGTTATGAATAGAGAGCGAGCATAAAGTTCCAACAGAAGTTCCAACGAAGTCCTGACCACCTGTAAGCAACCTTAACTCATGAAAAGTGGGATTATTCTTTGTTGATTTTGTCGGCGCCTGTATCAATTATATTAACATACCTGATATTTTTTATAAATTGAAAACGAAAGGTAAACTAAAACAGAATAATTTTTATATTAGTTAAAACAAGAAATGCTAGTTGTTGTTTTGCAATGGAAAATATTTGAATAGTTGCGTAAATATGTGAATATAATTATTGATTACGCATGCTTTGGTCAATGAAATAGAATAATAAATTCAATATGTCACCGAACTAATACATACAAACAGACCGTATGAGAAATTTTTATTAAAATTTATTAGACAGCATGGAGTTCAGAAGAGATTTAATATTAATTCAGAATGTAGTAGGTTTAAAACAGTGACCTTCACGCCGATAGTAAGATATTGTAAAAAATGCAAAATTCACCAAACTAAATACACCGACGCAAATTCAGACAAACAAAACATATTTGAAATGTCACCGGATAATAATTAATTATGTGAGCTATGTCTGTATCAAGTTTTTTTTTGATAAAATACATTTTTTATTGTAACTAAAAGCGTGGCCACACCAGAATTTTGATATTCTAAAACTATGTCTTGTCTTACGCACAGGGCGTATACCATGATGAAACGACTGTAAAACCATCTGCTCAATCTGTTTAGAAGAACTTCCCATGACATTGATTAGAGTTTACTAGAGTATATGCAATGAGTAGCTTTACAGTCCTGATTAATTTATTTTATCTATATATTATATATTGGTAGAACTGATGGGAAGAGATATTGTAGTGTCGCACATTTTATTCTACGTATTATCTATACATGATATGCGGTTGGTACAAATGAAGGTTAAATCGATAGGAATAATTCTCCTTTTCAACCTGAATGACAAATGTGGGGAAAATTCATGGTATACCGTAGGTCTATCTACTTGTTTGATTCTGTATGGCATTCATCCGTTAAAATAGATTTGATCGGATTGTTATGCTATCACCCTTTATCATGACTGTAACTATAGTAAAACTGTTATTATATATCACTTCACACACAAGTTTTAACTAGAACAAAGAGAATATCCACCTAATTCCTTTACGCTTGTTTGATTTTTCCAACGGTCTCATTCAATTTGTATTCAATCGGTTGCACCAATTGTAAAAAAGATATAATCATTATCACGGCTAGTAAATTCAATGTATTAAGTGAGAACGGGTCATCTAGAGCCGTGCTTCCCAAATTGTGAGTCGCAGCCTTATTGGGACCGCAGGTTTTCTTTGGGGAGCCGCGATTTTTTTGGTCGCTGATAGTAAGTAGCTTGTTCAATCTTATATTTGGAATTTTTCGATTTTTTTGAAATCTAAAATAAATTATTTTTCAGTGGCCGTGGATTACTGTAATCCAATCTAAGGGGCCTTGGTATGAAAAAGTTTGATAAGCGCTGATATAGGGACTCGAATATTCTTGGCGTAAGAGTAATATCAATTCACATGTTTTTCAGTTTCAAACATTACCTATATGAATAAAAATATTTCCACATGTAGATATTTTATTTTACTGAAATTATGTATGTACATTATTTATTGTAGCACAAAACCGTGAAATTGATTTGTTTAAATCACTCAAAATCAGTGTACAATATTCGTTTCGGTTTTGAGAAACGTATTACAATTGTATTTATATTTTTAAAACGGCTTTTTTACTTCAACACATTAATCAGGATTCAGATAAATAAGACGCTAAAACGTAATATTATCCATCAGGAGGTGCCTTGTATATCTGATATCGACAACTGTAATAATGAGTGTCTATAATTAATTAATTATATTTGGCAAAAAAGCGAGATTATGTTGTTTAAAATGTTGCATAGATTGATATGAAAAAGAACTAGAGTATTACATACTAGTCAAAATGATCTATCATGACTGTTTTAAACGCAATAAGTGATTAAGGACAGTTTTAATTTTATAAAGGTTAGTAAACACGTCTGTGGAGAAAGTCAAACTAATTAAACGCCTAGTCATTGTGTGCGGAATATTATATTTTTACGCAATAGCATGCCAAGTATTCATTCATTCAGAGTTTATTATCAACAAAATAATAATGAAAATTATATACATTAAATATGTGCTCATTCACGTTGCATAAGATAATGATTTTTCCAGTATACTGTCCGTCGAGTAGATATTTATTGTCGTTGTAAATCTTCTAAAAGCGTTTAAAAGGAAACGTTGTCATTTTATGCATGTACACTTTATGTCACGTGGCCAGTTAAAATGTATTTAAAACGTTCATACATATTACATTTTAAAATATAATATACTCGTATATCAGACGACTCATTAATCTTATATTTAAATTAATGATGTACGGTTTTGTTGTTGTTTTTTTGTTCATATCAATTTTAAAATTTGTATTATATTATATGTAATTCAACACTAAAAGAGGAAAAATATACGTTTAAATTAGTCATGAAATAATAAAGCAGTGCTTTATATATATCTTTCTCTTGATATGAACGTATATGAAATCTATGATATATTAAATATGAATTTATAGAACGTAGAAGAACAAAAAAAAATCATCGTTTTTCTCAAATCAGTGAGTTAATCCTGTAAAAAGTATTGTAAAACGCGATTTGTTTTAAATATAATATTTCACTTAAATGACCTTAAATTTCACCTAAATGGTTCATTTCGGAACACTGTTTCAAATTTACTAGTTATACTTTGGAGAAACTCATTGTTTAATAATATCAATAGGTCAAAGGTAATTAATATATGTGCATATAACATATTATATCCGTCAAATCTCCGGTTTAAACAGTGTCTTATTTGTATTAAATTTTTTCGGACTATAAGACACAATATTTTACATAGAAAATCGACTTGAAATTGGGGTGCGTCTTTTGGTTTGGAGGTAACATTAATATAAGAATATGTATACTAACTGCATCGAAGCTATACGGAAAATTCAATTACTGCCGCAACATTTTAATAAAACTATAACCGTTGGATGTCTCTATCAATAAACTATTCACGATGCTGTAGCAATAGTACACGGAAGAGACGATTGTAAAGTCGTTTAAGAAATGTGATAGACGGTACCATAGATGACGCAGTTTTGAGGGAGTGACAACAATAGTTCAGACGAAAGTAATACGAACGGTGACATTAACAAATCGATATATAGTAATAGCGATAGCAGTGGCGTAGCTTCTGAAGAGCAGTTGGAGCAGGTTGCTCCACGCGTACAAATGCAGGGGAGCGGAAGTAAAGCAAAGTTAGTGAGAAAGCAGTGGAGGATTTACATATAGGCGCACCAGGCACGCGTAACCATGAGATTTCAGAGGAAGTGTGAAATTTAAATTTTTAAGATAACGCGAGACCTGTATAAAAAAAACAGGAACGAGAAACTATTGGCGGTGCAACAATTTTACTTGATCCAGGGCGCTAAATTTGTAGCTACGCCACTGACCAATAGTGAAGATTAGCTGAATGATGTTAGTACGAGTTATTTTAATAATCAATAAAAGTTAAACAAACATTTTCAAATATCTTTATTTATCAAAATATTTTTTTTTCTAAAAAATCGTCTCATAAATTTGAGGTGGGTCTTATGGTTCGGTGCGTTTTATCGTCCGAAAAATACGGGACTGATTGATAGACACATTATAATTTCAATAACATATATATTTCAACTACAAGACTATCTTGAATGTAAAAGTTCTTTTGATCTTCTTTTAAAAAAAGTTTTTCCATGTTTTGTCTATCGTGTCAGTCCCGGAAAATTGAAAAGTGTAAGTTGACGGTCGACGATTCTTTATATACCAGACGCTTGTAAATTTTGGGGGCGTGTTATTCTAATTAAAGATTTAATATTCTATCATTTATAGGAAATATAAGTATTCAAACAGTTCTCTGATTGTCTAGTAACATAAATATGAGAATATGCACCAATAAACTTTTATTGCATATGCGATAAAATATAATAACTACTTCAGTGAAAATGAGAAAAAGCATTCGAAATATTTTTATCAATATTGTTGATTATATATTTTCGTCAATTTTATATTATACTTTTATGATAAAGAGTTTCGATATTGCTATTGAAATGAATTTCATTATCTTTCAAATTTTCCGAAATGAACAATTTTTGGAATAACATCTTGAATCCTATTTACTGCTTACTATTTTTATCTATTATAATTCTATGCAAACGTAAAAGAATAATTAGATTGATTATTCAATTATTTTTTTTCCGCATAAATAATTTTTGTCTTCCGCTTACTGTATTTATTGCAATTGAAATTAAATAAACGTAATTATTAAACGAAACACCTATCATATGATACTATATTAAATAAAAAAAGGAATTTGTTTGTTTCGGAATGTATTCATCGGTAAACAACGCAATAAGACAGAAAACGTAAGATGTGAATATTTATCGGTGCCGTATTGGGTAAAAAAGTTTGAGGAAGTTTGGTGGACAGGTTTGTTGTTATTATTTGACCGTGTTCCTTTGCACGTCATATTCTAGAATTCATATTGCCAATTGATATTAATAGCTAGCTTACTTTTACAACCAAAGAGTTATGACAATATTAATGGAGAGAGTCTAAAGTTTTTTTTAATATTTTGAATTGATCCTGGAGTTGTTTTAAATTATTGATTGATTCAACTTTCAAAATATCGTGAAAAGAAATTTGTTTACGCTTGTCCATTTCGCAAGGTGATTTTACGGTACTAGAAATTCAGCATAATTTTTATATTCATAATCGACGCTTGATTATTTAACCTTGAATTAACAAATCTTATTTTAGTTTGGTATTCATATGTGCAATATGGTGACAATCAATAGAATATATAAAATAATAAATTACTGAATGAAAACTAGATTTATAATTAAAATCTTTCTTTAGAATTTTTGATTTCTATGAGTAACGGTATAGAATAATTTTGACAAGTAATTTCTAGAGAAATTCTAGTATTTTGAATTAAATTTAATGAGTTTTATGAGTCGTGATAATTGGATTCACGTTTACTTATTATGACTTTATAATATAAGGTAATCTTCATGCATTTGTAGATATTGAATATACTGAAAGCGAGAATTAACTATAAAATTATATGGTATTTTTAAAAAGCCGAATAATGTAGTTACAGCTATTTGGGTTATAATCTGGCAATGTACTGTAATAACAATTGGCATATTAGATAATATTCATAGAAATTGATATTTATATCGAGCCATAATCGACAGTAGATCGTATGTGTCTAGAATGAATTCCACTAGAAGAGGTTTTTTTATTAAATATCTCAGGTTATGTTTAATAAATTATTTTAAAATTAAACATGTATTTAAAATACATACATATCATACAAAACAGTTAATCAATTTAATATAAAGTACTCAGCAAAGGACTCGAAAGTTAAGCACGTTCAAAAAAAATTTGCACAAAGGCGCCTACTACCCACGGCGTGGTACTGTTTACATTATTGACAATAACATTTCAAAATTTCTTTGTTTAATAATCATTTTATAAATAATCATCGAGTTCAAAAGGGTTCACAGATAACAATCAAAGTTGCGGAAGGTGGTTGGCAATAACGCATCATTTGTAAAAACAACATCTTAACTAAGTGAGAATATTGCAAACAAAAATATGACGCGGTCGTGGTGTAAAGCTGACGTAAATATATTCGTATAACTACGTTTATTTGCTTATCGTCTATTGTACGCAGATAATTCTAACGTAGGTACTTAATTGATATTTAATGCCACTTAGTAAAAAGTCACTTACTTTTAATGCTGTATTAAATATCTTTTAAATCGGTTACTCCCGACAAAGTACAAAATTAATTAATTAATTTTAAAACTACTTTATATCTAGTAATAACTGGATACGTTTTATTTTATAAGCTTCTTTAATTTAACCTGTGCTATTTAGAAATTAAAAATTCGTCGTGTTTTGAATATTATTTTTTTATAAATG
>JAGVSQ010002869.1:0-23265 GCA_022683975.1 Rhyacophila evoluta | reverse complement strand
TATTAAACTTATAATTTGTGATATTACAACATGTATAAAGTAAATAAATAAATTAAAATCTATAAATAAATGTGATGAATGTAGATTTTTGTGTATTTTGCTGTAAACATTGAATGGCAATGAATAAAGTGCTTTTTTTTTAGAGTTTAGTATTGTTGTTAAAATTAAATTTATATGTCTAATCCTTTTTTTATAATTGTTAAATTTTCTTTTTTCCTATCCCCAGGTTCTTCAATCAGTATTCATCAAGTCCAATTCTCCAGCTCTATGCTGCACTATCTTGGATGCGATATCAAGTGTTTATCATGCTGATAATGCAAACTATTTCATTCTTGAGAGTCAAAACACTCTCAGTCAGTTTTCAGAGAAGATTCATATCAAGAGTCCGGAGATACAGGAAAAATTCTTTGAATTGCTCGAGTTCATCGTTTTCCAGTTGAATTTTGTGCCATGCAAAGAGCTCATATCATTATCCATTCTTCTGAAAACTAACACATCTCGGTCATGCAGTATATTATGTATGAAGACCCTATTGAATGTTCTCAGGTATGTATTTCAAAATACTAAAAAAGCATTGACACAGCTGTTTTATTGTACAAATATATCAATTGGTCCTATCTAAACTAGTACTTTCAACAACATATTATTGTACATAAATTTCATTCTACTTGAGTCCAATTTTGTATGTTTTGACTGTTTTTATCTGTACAAATAAAACTTTTTTTACCTTGCCTGCTCCGAAAATGGAGCACACCAATCTTTACTGTGTGAAAATGTTCACTTAGGAAATGCAATATACGAATTGTCACCATAGATTCTTTTTTCAGTAGTAGTTGTCACCTAACTGCTTAACCCATAGGCCATCTAATCTTGCATCTTTGGATTTTACAAAATTCAAAATTTGCCTTGATATAAAATAAAATTCCTACTGTCCTATTGTACATCTATATGTTCTGCAAACAATTTATTATTCGATTATAAACAACAATAACCTAAAAATAATCACAAAAGTAATTTTTAAATTGTCCTTAATGATTTAGCATTGTTTTTAATCTTTAGTTAGATTTTGATTTGTTCTAATGTTCTTTGCTTGATTCTAAGTAAAGTTTGTGAACATAACTTGTGTTTAAACCAAAACTCTTTGTTTTTAGGCATAATATCATGTTTAAAGAAGTTTATCGAGAGGTTGGTATGCTTGAAGTATTTGTGACATGTCTTTCACGATATTCAGCCCTCTTAAAAGATAAAGAAACAGCTGTAGAGAGAAATAGAAATGACACAGAAACACCTAACCCTCTCGACTCGAATAAAGAGCATTACAATGATGACACTAAAAAGGTAGCCATGAACAATGGTGACTTGAAATTGGCCCAGGAAAATGAAATGACGAAAGATATTGTCAATTTCGGTGAAGAGGAGTTGGGCTTTCTTGTGATAGAAGGATTGACTGCTCTGCTTAATGGCGACGATAAGAACTGTGATGTGTTTAGAGAGTGTGGTGGAGCAAAATGTATTCATAATATGGTACAGTTTGAAAATTGCAGAAGCAAAGCATTAGGTTAGTAATATTTACTGTCAATTAGCTGAAATTTTATTACTTCTATTTATAAGTTTCTGAATTATATTAGTTACTTACGGTTCAACTTAATTATTTAATTTTGTAGATTAATAGTCTGCAAATACAAACATTCAACAAATCTGTATAAAACACTGATTCTGTAGATTGAATATGGATACTTGGAATACAGAATAATTAAGGATAAAAGGATTGGAAGATAAGATTAAAAACCTGTGACAATTCACCCCTTGATTGATATCTGATAGAGGATTAGAAATACAGCTTAAATTTTTAGTACAGGCACAAAAACTTATAAAACAAATCAGTGACATTTAAAAAAAAAAATTATCATTGCGTCTCTGATAGTTTTTTCTCTAGTGGCAGCTAATTTTTCTGTGTTTTACACTACCGTGACGCAATCTTACATGCTTTGTAATAGAAATATTAGAATTGGTGTACTACATAAAAAATGAGTTAAACCAAATTGTCAGTACATATACATTTTGAAGGGTTATTTCTTATTGTATTGATTATTCTTATTAATTAATATAAATATGCTTATTTTTCCAGGAATCATTCGTGAATTGATTTTGAGCAAAGTGGGCGAAGAAGACATGGCCGCTTTATTGAAAACATTGAATTATGCACCATCTGGAGCATTGGTATTAAAAACTCATATACTCAAAGCTTTACTGGCATGTCTAAGGGAATCACATAGGACGAGAACAGTCTTTAGAAAGGTATTAATTTTAAATAATTTAGAATTTTAAATCAATTTCCATCAAGCACCATCAGTCAAAATATTAAGTATTAATTTCAGTTATGGTTAGTGTTTTCTGATCAAACTTATCTTGATTCAAGATTTGAGTACAGTTGATCAATTGATTTGATTATTATATTTACTCAGTGCACTCATCTCATGTGTTCTCATCCAGAGAATGACCAAAGGCTTGATCAAATAGCTATTAAATTTATATTGTTCAATTTACCTTTTTGAAAATCATACTGACACTGACTATGATATTTAACTCAATTTAGAAAATCGTTGTCTGAAGTAATTTCGATTGTCAAAAGTGGTTTTTAAAACAACATTACATTAATAAATTTGTTAACTTTTTTTTTTCATTATAAGGTTGACGGTTTTGAAAAACTAACAAATGTATTGGCATCACTAGAAGGAAAATTAGGTCCCGGTGAAAAGCCGAACAGAGAACTTCTAGCTCTACTCCATGTTGTCTTCCATACAATAAGCACTGCTATGAGATTCGAACCAGCTAATGCTAAGTTTTTTCACCACAAAGTATGTATTATTGTCTTTTATTTAAGATCATAGTTTAAAAATCAATGCACCTAATAAAAGTATGAAAAAGTAAAAGTAGTATGAAAATTTTGTTGTAACACATGATCCATAACTATGGCGCTGTCTTATATAAAGATAATGTAGTCATTATATTTAATAACATTTACTGAGTAAAGTTAATTATAAACTTTGTATTTTTACGATATGACAGATAAAACTGGAGACGTTGTCATTAATTTAATGTACTTTAAATTTTAGATCTGCACAACTGTTTTATGTCACAAAGTACGTCTCCTTGGATGTTTCACACAAAATACCCATCTAGATAATAATACTGATGCGGTGGATCCGCAGTACTATGATGCATTGCACGCTCTTTTTACTGGAAATATTTTGGAAATGAGGTACAGTAATTATAACTATTTGAGCCCATTCATTTTAATTACAGGTCTGCCTCATATAAAGAGCTCTGTAGGTTTCAGGTGATGAGCGATTCGCAGAAGTGGAGGGGAGGGGTAGAAAGGAAATATTAAGATTTTTTATTACAATAATGTAAAACAACATTTGTAACTTATCGGAGACTTCATTTTGTATTGATTATGATGGAATATCATTTTTTACAATATACCATTTACATTAAGGTGATCATTGAACCGACACATATATTAACTGTTTCGGAAGAGTTCAAATTGCAGATGCTATTCAATTCAAAAGTAATTTTGTCGGCGTTCAATTTAAAATATAGATTGTTACTTCTATTTATTCCCAAAATGGCTGTAATTGTTGCATCACTGGTATGAAAGTTGTTTTTTTAATTGACAGTGTCCCTGATGAGATCCCTTCGGTACTTGCACATGCTTGCTTAGTACTAAGACTATTGTACGATGTTGCGCTGGACGCCTTCGACAAGCCTGTCTTTTGTGGCACCCTTGCTGTACGGTCACCGAGTTTAGCTCGACAGAATGCAGTCTCATCCGAGGTATGATGAGCTTTTGATTTATTTGACTTTGTGTATAGTATTTATGTAAAATATAATAACTCCATCTACATAACATGAAGAGTAAATATCTATTGTATATTCAAAAATGTAATAATGAATAACAATTCCATTCTTCTATTCAAAACCATATATTGTGTGTTTTCAGTATACTAAATATAGAGAGAAAATATTTTTCAAGAAAATTGTGATTGTTTGAAAACATTATTTAATGAGAGTATTTTTTCATACTAAAAAATTATTTCACTGCTTGAAAATCAGTTTTAAGCAGCTGTCTTTATTGTATTATTCATTTATCATTAATAAAAGTTCAGTCTGAATATGCCAAATAGTATGTCTAATTGACTAATGAAAATCTTTGTAACAATCTAAAAAATATCAGTCATCATTAAACTAAATTCAAGATATCTAAAAGCTCTTTAATAATATCTCCCTGTACGCATTAAAAATAATATATTACAATGAATACTATTGTTTTTTCTATTATTATTTCTATGCTGAAACACTTTGGTAATGAGTGCTTTTTTTCTGCCAACTCTAGTCTATAAATATTATTAATGTACAGAATGTATATATTAGACTTAAATTCACTTGTGTGTATATTGAATTCTTAGCACTTTTTTTATTGTCTTTACAGAGGCAATTACTATATTTACAGAGGCAGCGTTCCTTGGAGAGCAACCGCTCGTGCGTTTCTTCATTGAACCTCTCACCACCCAATCCAGAACCCCTCGTGGTTCACGGAGGAGTTGTCGTGTGTCTCATCAAGCTTATTCCATCTCTGCCGAGCATTCTTAATAATGCTGATCATTCACATACGACAGCTTTACAGGATTATCTCGCTCATGTTCTTAAATCCCTAGTCAGAAGGTGAGTGTCTTTTAAATATTTCAGTAACGCTGCATAGGATTAATATCAACCAATGAGATATACAGAGTCACTTGATAAATCAAGCTTTATAAAAGTGACATCTACAGAAATCTATATTGATTATGGAAAATAAACAAATTAGAGTGATGGTTGCCTGATTTCTAATATATCTCAAGAAAATGTTATTTTAGTAAATAGTATTATTGTATTATATCTTTATCTAATTAAGTGTGACATATTATTTCAGTGAGCGTAACCAACAAGTGATGTGTGAAGCAGCTCTAACAGGCGTGCTATTGGAGGTGGGCAAAGCGGCTTTACAAGATGAACAACATTGCATACACGCCCCACTTCAGTACATGCTTGAGAGATTAGCTGCCCAGTCATTGGAACCGAAAGATCTCAGGTTTATATTATATGAGATTTACATAATTTTAATGTATTTCATATTTTATACAATCTATTGTATGCCACATAGATTTTATTTATCAAAAGTAATAATATTGACCAACTTAATATATAATACATCTCATTATTTAACGATATCTACTCCCTCTGATAGTGACTACAGCTACAGTACAGGACTTTTAGGTTTCCTTATCGTTGAAACAACTGCCGTTTCCACCCAATTTATGATAACATTCTTTAATACAGCGATCTCCAAACTATTTCAATGAGAATCATTATCATCCGGCTACCCGTGTTCCTAAAAATTTTAATCTAGCCTGGTTTTCAAAAAGTTTGGTAACCCCTACTTTAATAGATTATACGGATAGTATTCTAGAGTCTTTTAGAATTTTTTGTTGCTAGTTGAAAGATAAGACAGGCAGGTTTAATAGTTTTTTGATTCAGCATAGTACATTTCTCATTAAATCTTCTGTTTATTAATTTTTCACTAAAATGCATTACATTATATTTTTTTTAGAGAGTTTTTACGAATGGGGAATCCACTAAATTGCATTTCATCAGAACGAAGTTTACCATGTAAACCAGGCGGACCAGTACCATTGACAAGGATTAAAACTCTTGTGTCTATGACCACTCCTAGAGATTACAGGTATACTTGATTTCTATGGTGAATATCTACATTGAGAGAGGGATCATTTTTATATGTAATAAAATATTGTGTACAATTTTTTAGATCTCATGGCTCTTGCACCCTACCTCCATTTGTCGAGTTTGATATGTCAGCAGAAGGCTTTGGTTGTTTATATCTTCCTAGCGTGGCCCCTCAAGCTGCAAATCTCAATGCTTTGGGGCCTCAGGATAATACTACAACCGGTGGAATAGGATCAGGTAAACCAATGTTGATAGTTTGAAAATAAAACTGGTCAATTCTAGACATTCAGTGATACGTAAAAGGTTTAAGATGCCCGAAAGACAGACTGAGAAGCTACTTGATCAATGAGTTTTGTGGATGCATGTATCAGTACAATTTAAGTTCAAAGGGGTTGAAACCAGTTAGGAAAGGTCACTGTCCAGCAGTGAGTTAATGCAAAGTGAAAATGACAATGATACATGAAAGACAAACTATAGAATCTAAAACCTTGACTTGTGAATTAAAGTATGATAATCATATCTTAAAATGGTAATAATGTTTAATTTTCTTCCATAGGTGACCGAGTTTTCCCACCTCAAACAGGTCTTACGTACTCCACATGGATTTGCGTAGACAAGTTTTCTGACCCTCGGACAGATCCTCACTGTGTGCGGCTTCTCACTCTCGTAAGGAACCTCAACAACAGCGCCAGAGATGAACATCTTGTCTGCTTGGCTGTCGTTCTCTCCGCCAGAGACAAGGCGATCATTGTCTCCACTCATGAGACCCTGGTACCAAATAGTAAGTAATTCTTTGAATACGGTAAAAATCGTTGGTTTCGCCAATCTGTGATTTGCGTTATATTTGTGTAATCTGGATTTTTACTCACTACTCTTAAACTTTCACAGATGTCGGTGAGTGGGAGCCCGAAGGCAGCGGAGAATGTGGATCAAGAGTCTGGTGTCCAGATTTGCTTCATGAAGGGCAATGGCATCACTTGACCTTAGTCTTGAACCGGGCTGTTCTTAAAAACTCATCATTTGCTCTATATTTAGATGGTAAGCTTTTTTATTTTGATTGATTTCATAGGAAATTGATGCTTATGAATTAAGTATTTGAAGTAATAAATTAAAAATAGTTGAATTATTGAATTTTGTAAACTTCTTAAAAACAAAACAGGTGCTAAGCTGTTTTATTATCTCTATTATCATAAATGCAACATATGTTATATTTACAGTATGGTAACATTATATAAAAGATAACTAAGATTTTTATTTTTAAGGTCAACACATGCATTCTGGTAAACTTCACTACATAAGTGTAAACCCAGGCGGGGGAGCGGCAACTTTAAGTGTGGCTAGTGCTGTTTATGGAGTCATAGGAACTCCACCTCCCTGGAGGCGATATTCCAGACTAACTTGGAGACAGGGACCAGCTCTTCTACTTGAAGAGGTATTCTTTTGCTTGAAAGTTTATATAATATCTTATCGTTGAACATGATGGTTTAATGTCAGTAAGTTCCATATCGTGGATATTCTGACAATATTGTTCGTCTATAAAATTACAAACTGGGGTAAAGCAAAAAAACCAATAATAAACATGATAATCCAAGGCATGGTAGGAAAGATGTAAGTAGGCAAGATTATTACCAAGTTTTGTCAGTGATCATCATAAAAATCTTGTATATAGAAGACTCGTATCTACATAATAAAGTACTGAAGTTTTAAAAATATACTTTGTTTACTAATTATAATTTTGTCTATTTTATTACTTTAAGGTGCTAAGTGCTCAGACAGTAGATACAATATTCCAACTGGGGCCTCACTACGTTGGTTCACTCCAGTCTCCGTCTATACCAGGCCCCAACCAAGAGCCACTCGCTCCTCTGGTCACTGAAGAAAAAGTCATCTTTGGACTCAATGCTAAAGCAATGTCGCAGTTGACACTGGCCAAGATTCGTAAAGTATACAACAAGTGGGATAACAAGGCGATTGCTAAACAGCTTGGAATGTCATCTCACGAAAACGCCACACCCATCAGGGTTCTGCACAATTCGGCGGGGCATCTCACTGGTCCAGCCAGATGTTTGGGTGGGACTGTTGTCGGATATCTTGGTGTTAGAGTCTTCTGTCCCAGGCCAGCTGCTATTATGGTTTGTTTTTATCAAATTTGTCATCTAAATTCTGTGTAGTCTGGAATAATGAAATATCTCCTATAAAAACTATAATATTTTTTGAAATCCTTTTTTCTTCTATGCATTTAACTTTTCATCCAACAGATTGATACGGTTGGTGGATGCTCCGTTCTTCTGGGACTTATAGCAATGGCACAAGATGTAGAGAGCTTATACGCTGGAGTGAAAGCCTTGGTGTGTGTGGTGCGGTCAAACAGGTCAGCCCAAGGAGAAATGGACCGCCGTAAGGGATATCAAACCCTGGCCATGCTGCTTAAGCGAAAGAGACAGCTTCTTAACTCTCACATTTTGCATCTTACTTTTGGTCTTGTTGGCACTGTCGACAGCCAAAAAGAGACTTCTTCCATTCCAAACTTGATGGCTTTCCAGGTTATTTAAAAAAAAAATTTTTTTGACCACCACTGTTGATTGTAATTTTGCATAAAAATAATAAAAACACCTGCTTTATTGAAAAATCTTCGACAAATTCTTAAAAATCTGAAATCATTCAACGTAAACAACATAATGTAATCAAATGCCAACTTGTGAGTCGTTTAAATAAAAATGCATTCTTTTGATTCACTCGACGACATCTATTGAAATAAAGTTTGCTTATAGAAAATCAGTGTACACATTATTGTGTACATATAGCTCAAAGGTGCCAAAAAATAAAATTTGCAAGTTGCAAGCAAAAGTTGCAAGTAATAAACCATATTGAAGTGCATATAACTACATATAATGCGAATTATGACTTATTCTGAAGTGAATAGATTTTTGTTCATTTTGAATCCATAAGTAGTCTTTTTATTTTGTTTTAGGATCTCATATGCGAGTTGGAAGTGTGGCTGGGAGCTCCCGGTGGTTTAATCAAATCACTTCTGGAGCATCTCCTTGAATTGGCAACAGAAGCCGCCCACAGGGCCCTCAACCTGAAAACAATGCGAGAACTGCATTTAGTCACTAAACTACTTCACATTATTCCTGAAGTCAAAAACTTCAACACCAAACAAGTTTTGCTTCAATTGCTTAGTGTTCTACTTGGTGGACAACCACGGCCAAATGACTTACTCTGCTTTGGCCAGTTCATCTCGTCAACTCTTCCGCCATCTGGTCAAAATGAAAAGGAACTCAATCTGCGTGAAGGGGATGCTGAGAAGGATGGAGAAGGTGAACAGATCTTACTGAGGAATAGATGTCTTCAGTTGCTTCATGGGTTGTTGTTCACTCAGAGGAATTCAGTGAATGCAATTGTTTGCGAGGAGATCGCAAGAGTGTTGGGTACCGATTGGTTGATGGGTTTCATGCAAGCATCCATACATTCCAGTACTGTGATATGGGCGTTACGTTTACTAGTCACTTTGTGTGCCGGACAAGGCAGTCAATCTCCGATACTGCAAAGGTAATGAATTTAATATGATAATTTTTTTCTATTGTTAATTTCAGTCTGAAGCTCTTAAATTTGAATAGTAACATTTTTAGATTCCGCGATGGACAAGGCAATGGAGGATGGTTGCGGCATACAGAACTCGTGGCACACTCTCAGCAAGTGGGTGTGGTTCTCGGAGGATCCGTAGGAAACGGAGGCCAAGTTAAAACTGATCTCTTACACATTCCAGGCTTCCAAATTCTTGGATGGTATGTCACCAAAAATGTTTTTAACTATTACTAAGTAGGCAAGAATTTCATAGTAACTTAGGTGATGTTTTAAATAAACCTATGTTTTACATTTACAAATGAAAATAATTGTAGAAAGTAGTTCTTTTACGTGTAATTTGACATTATTCATTTCTTTTAGGTTGATGCCATATCATTTGGATGTGGGCGAGCTATATTTCCTGCTCGTTGGTTTGATGTTAGGTCAACCTGTAAGACTTTTACCCGCTGACACCCGCATGGCCATGGATACAGTCTGGCCATTCTTATGGGGTATAGCCCCCACTCCTAATGCGTCCACTAAGCAGAGTATGGCAGCTGTGGCTTCAAGAATTTCTCTATGTTCTGAAGCTATGATAGTGCTTTTATCTATGGTCAGATGTTTGATACACCATGATCAGGCGACATTGCCCGAATGGATCAAAGATCACCCAGTCACAATAGTTCAGGTAGAAATATATTTTTATCGACTAATTTAAAAAAGCAGACTGTTTTAGATATAGTTAATATTAAAGGTAAGTTTTGGAGATAAAAGTGTTTCTTACCTGTGATATTTCATAGAACATAGTAAAAAAATATATTTTATTTTTGCAATAGATGGAAAAAAGTGTGACGCAGGCTATATAATTTTTCATTGTAGTATTCAATTTTTCCATGGACAATCGATAATATTATATTAAAATAATTTTTACATTTTAGGTTCTGTTTTCGCTGTATCATAACTTTCCAGATTTTCCACCAATCATGATGACTGGTGATGTACTTACAGCTTTGGCTTCTACTCTTTTTACACCTGCACAATCTGAAGAAGTTCAGCCAGGTATACGTCACTTTAACTAAAATTATTTTTAAAGTGTCTCATATAGTCTTATATTATTGGCATCCCTACAAACTTTTATATGAATTACTTAATCTTTTAAGAAACTGAATGGTATATGTTTCTTGTTTGTATTTGATGAGGCACCATGTTATATTTTTGTTGAAATTATCTGTGTTGCATTTGTTAAATTATGTAATTGAAAAAACTTGTGTTTCTCAGCTGAACCTGGCAATGAAAGCGGTGAAAATTCAGGAGCATCAACTCCTGGCTCAGATCAAGATGCTCCAGTCATGGTTGGCTCCACGAACTATCTCAAAGAGACTAATGTCAGCCTTACAGAACACCCTGCTAGGAAGTTTGTCATGGATTTCCTAAGAGTCATAGTTATTGATTCTCTCCCATTGGGTGTGACTAGTAAACAGGCACCGGTAAGTTTATTTCTGGGATTTATGATCTATAAAATTGAACTATGGTTGCCATAGTTTGCATTTTTTGAGTATCATTTATCACTGGATATTGGCAAATGTCTGTCTTCCATTATCATTTGTCATGAAGGAATAAAATGTTATTCAAATATATAGGTAATAGAAAAATAAATGTAATTTTCATGACTAATAATATCTAAGAAGCAATAAAATATACTAATAATTATTTTTTTTAGGTAATTGATATGGTTCTGGATGCCTCACCTCCTAATGCAAGCAACAACCAGCAAGTCGAGTTCCAGACAGAAGTGTTGTCTACTTTAATGGAGCATTTATTGTCTATTGACATATTCTCCAGCGAATCAAACGTGGCTAACGTTTGCTACCTCTCTGCACGCTTGGTGGACAAATTGTGGCAAGGGCATCTATCCAGAGATCCTCATGAGGTATATTTATAACTCATTATTTAGCTTGGATTTTACTGTAACATCTCACAGTTTTATTTTATCACTGATGAACTAGGATTTCTCACGAATTTTGTGTTATTTTTGTTAGTCATCATTATGTTTTATAACACAATATCTTCATTGCATATTAGTATTCAATAAATAAATACTTCATTACATATTTTGTTTATCAGTTTATTGATAGCTTTATTATTATTTTGTGTAACTAAATTTTGATAATGTTGTGACAACCAAAATTGCTATATACAAATATTACATTTTAGTGTAAATTAAGGATTCACGAATTAGTTGATAATTTCTCTATGAATATTTCATATTGAAGATGTCTATATTGGAGTATTAATAAAATTATATATTATACATGTAGAATAACAACAGAAAGTAAAAAAAGATATAATATCTTTTCTAAATCTTACTTCAAAAATGCTTACTTTTCATATTCTTATGTTAGAATCCAGGTTCTGTTTCTTCTCGCTGTATTAGTAAATTATATGTTTATTTGCAATCAATGTATGCTTTAGATTCTGTTAAATAAAATTGACCAAATAATTAACAAACTCCATAAAAAATCTCCCAAAGACTTTGCAGAGTTGTAGTTTGTATGTTACATTTAGCGTTCATTTTATATCATCCAAGTAATTAATTGATCAATATATCCATACAATTAGTGTTTTTTAATATGAAAAATGGATAGTATCGCACGATTAGCTGACCAAATCACCCGTAGAGCTGATCTCATGAAAACGTGTTGTTAATTCAACTATCAAAATATTCAGGATGCGTAATTGAAAAAGTTTGTTTTACAGGATGTCTGTTGTTATTGGTTATTTTCCAGGAAGCGCGGTACTGCGCAATGGCCATTTCATTGAACCGATATCCAATCAAATTCATTTCCTGGGTATCACGCGGCAAGGTAAACATAAGCCACACAAGCTTGAGACAAGCTCAAGCCTTCGTCATTAACCATTCGGCCATTGGTTACTATGGAAACGCTTAACACTCGACTAGTATCTGCTCACTGAAAACGTTGTGGCTAACCCGACCCCTTGATTAAAAAATGCCTAATCTTCTAAGGGTACTAACGCCTTGTGCACTCTGTAACATAACTTATTTTGATAACAAGCCAAGAATATTACATTTAATTTTCATATTCCATAAGAAGTCAAATTAAAGATCTTCAAAATTATTATGCTAAAATTTTGTTATTCGGCCGCACATAAGTTTAGTAGTCATAAATGAAATCTTAATGAAGATAGAGGAAGACTTGAAATTCATATATTTGGAACAATTAAATTGTAAAACACTGTCATTATGTAATTTTATAATAAGTACTTTCACTGATTGCTTCAAAATGGCAATGCAGGCACTGTTTTGTTCATACTTTTTCAATACTTCTTATCCAATATAAACTTACGAAATGCATGGTTTTTGCGTTATTTTAATATCATGAAAGAAAAATCAACAAATAAGATTGCGCTTTTGTATCCTTTTGCGTACAGACAGATATCTTTCAGATGATAGTGAAATTTTATTTTAAATTAAATTGTTTTAAATATATTGAATAACTTGTACTCCTAAACTGTACCATATAAATTGATGTCTATGAACTTGCCTTTTTTTATTGCTTTGTAGACACTAGAAAATCACGCACTTAGGGAAATCATCACGGTGTAGCACGTGGAAAATGGTGTTCAGAAGTGATAGTAATTTGTTTTTAAATAAGATAAAAACAAAATATAATAACCTTCGTATTCTTTTTAAATATATTAGTGAGAATATTGTTAGATCTCCTAACATCGGCTTGCATCTAAGATATGTTACATTGTATATATGTGAATTCAATTTGATTTGATTTTTAACAGGTTTGCTTATTTAATTTTTTCACTAACGTGTTCTGCGTTGTGTTGTTAATTTGTTTTATTTTTCTTCAGGTATTTGACTTCATAGTTAAACTTGTGACTCAAGCAAAGCGTAAATCAAGTTGTGTCTCCCTGGAAGGCCTGCATCACTGTCTGAATAGAACAATACTATTTCTGCTGTCTCGTTCCACCGAATCCATTGCAGACCAGATGTCGGTACTGGAAGCCCTTCACAAGCTGACTACCAACCGGTTGCTGATTTTCGGAGCGGGAAATCACGAACTGGAATTTGTAGGCTGTCTAACTTATTGCTTGCTGCAACTGAGTGCCGATATGAAAATAATTCTTGACTCTCACATGCGTACTACTTGGCATGTCAATCCTAACAGCGACCTCGAATCGAGAGACGATCAGTTGACGCAACATCAAGGTACGCTAAATTATCGATCAAATATTTTTATATGGCAAGATTATTTTATTCTCATCACTAAAGCTTGTGAGATTATCAAGTATACTGGATATCATTTTTTTCATCTGTTTAAATAGTTCAGAACTGAAGTCATTTCAAATGTTGTAAACCTTTTTTAGAAGACAATAGTAATTTTCTAATATTTCTTACCAGATCATTCAAACAAATTTTGCTCAATAATGTTGGTAGAATATTAAAAATGCCAGTCATTCTTTGTTTTCAAAGTCTAAAAATATCATTGCTCTTGCTGTTGCTATTATGTAAGTAAAAATGTAAATGAGTTTTTATTTTATTTTCATAAAATATTTTGATTTTGATGTTTGGATTTTAAAAGTGTGATCTCGTCCATTAACTGATTTTCCCTCTAACAACATTAACAATTTTCAGAATTTTCATTTTGAGTAGTAGTTTTTCCATAATGTGTTTGTTATACCATTCTTAATCAACACGCATTCACATTACATATTTAATACTTTAAATAAATAATTTAAAACATTTCATATAATACAAAGGACAATAAATTACTGGTTTCTCTCCAATACAACATATTTATATAATACTTATCTTTCCCAGTATCTTAACAGATCTTATTATAGGTTTAGTTATGAGAAATTTGTTCACTTGATACTTCGTAGCCCATTTACTGTATTTCAAATCAATCACTCACTGTTAAAGAGGAAACTAGTAAAGAAGTAAAGTCAAATTAAGAAAACATTCACATTTTTTTATTTATTAGGACAATCATTGTAATATTTTAAAGTATCACTTAAGTATACATTATATGTGTTAACAGGGCGTAACTTGATGGCTGGAGCAGCGAGACGTGTATGGGAAGACCTTTACGCTTGCAAGAAACCGGCTATTGAGGAAGTCTTCAAGATAACACTTGTAGCTCCAGCAGGTAACGCCAAAGCTCCAGATCTCACGGCCGTGAGAGAACAGCTATGTGAGAGTGCAACTAAACTTTGGCTCCATTATGTGGATTCGGAAAGAAAGGTAAAGTTTTGATAATTATACATCATTATTTAATATTCCAACAACAAGTCTCGAGACATTAACCGTATACCAAGCTTTGATTGAATAGACTGGTGTGGTATTGTTTAATCTTTTCAAGATTATTATCGTTTTCTCCATATGTTGCTATGTTGACTCCAAAGTCTGTTATATCGAGGTTTTATTGTGTATATAGCTATTGTGTGTATACCCTATCTTTATTTTACGGAAATATCTAACATATTTATTATTTTAGGCATCATACCGTATACCCTGGGAGTTACACAACCAAATACAATCAAAAATACAGAAGGTGACGGGTGGATTGACTAGGCTTGCAAGCAGAACTAAAGTTAAAAAAGAAGACCCGGCCAGAATTAGAGTCAACTTAACAAAACAGCAGGCATTATCGTATACAAACATACATGTGCATCTTGTTAGGTAACTATTATCATAAAAATTGTGATATCCCAAATATTCATTTCATGTGAAATTTCAAAGTTTAATAATCATACTCACGGATTGTTATTCAAGAGTTTGTCGTGAAAAGTATTATTGTTTTTATGTAATTAAAATTAGACATATTTTTCTTAACAATTCACAAGCGCACATGCTTTGTATATTTATGACACAAAATCCAAAAATATATGCATATTGACTGTGGAAAGAAAAAATGATATAATCCTCAGTTTTTTCAAAATAGCTTTTTATCAATAATTACAACGTATAAAACTAAATACACCTTCTATCAAAAGGATGTAAGCTACAAATGATTAATTTGTATCTAAATTTAGCTTTTAATTTTGAAAAAAGGAGGGACTGTGAAATTTGTGACCAGGAAGCAAGACTTCCACCACATCAATTTTATTGATTTTTTTAAATGGATTATTAACCTGTCGAGTGACATGAACGTACCGGTGCGTGGGCGATAATTTCATTCAAAAGGGGCATGCACGTACTTGTTACGTTTGACGTGCGAAAGGTCATCTGTTGACTTATTTTTTCAATAACTGGGATGTTACTACCATCTAGGGAATATTTTTGAATACTTTTACTCACTGTTTTACAGTTTTTGTCATTACCAACTTAAAGTCACGTTCAGACAGTTCAATAATGCCTCCCACTCGACAGGTTAAAATAATATCCGATTGAGTAAATAAAACAATAGTCTCCGTGCACTTCAAGGTTGTGTGGATTATGTTCTTTTTCCTTTCTACAATCGATATCTAAAGATTGAACAAGTAATAGATATTTATAAAATGTCCATAACTTCTACAGGGAATTATGGAGTCTACGCTGCACGCAGCACACCAATACGCAACAACATACTCAACGCTACGTTCACCAAGAATGGGTGCAGTCGGAGACAGAACTGACTAGAGAAAGAGGTTTGTGGGGACCTCGGAGGGGCAGTCCTTTAGACAAGTGGATGCTAGATACCACCGAAGGGCCAAACCGTATGAGAAAGAAGATGAGGAAGAACGATATGTTCTATCAGCACTATCCGTATAGACCGGAGATGGATAATCCTGATAATGTATGAAGTTTTAATTAAGGGAAAACTTTGATTTTATGGTAAACTTTTCATTATTTTACAAAGTTTATTTTTTTTCAGAAACAATTCAAGTATAAAGTGGCCCAAAGTCTTGATAGTAAAGAATACTACAAGGTGTTCCAGCAGTGGCGAACTGGTGGCTTGAGTCTTGGTGATAGTGATAGAAGTGATAGTCTGGGTTATCCTATAGAATCTCAGTGTCTACCCATTGAAGATAATAATGGGTAAACTATTTATTTATTAGCTATTTATATTATAAAGCCTAATTTAGCTAACTTGTATCCATCAATTCACTAAAAACAAATATCTCTTCAAGAATATATTTTAGAATATATTTTGCCAAACTACGAGAAACATTTTTTGATAACAGCAATGTATTCATTAGTTGATACAGTTTCTTGTAAAAATGTTCACCATTAATTGATAAAAGCAAATAAATATTTTTTTGTCACTTAGATGCAAAATCTATTGAGATATAATTCTCTTGTTTCTATTAATGGATTAACAAAAAAAAATACTACATAATTTTTTTGTTTATCAGTTCAAAAGAATCTCAAGATGTACCAGGGAATGGAAACTCACCATCAAGTCTTGTGAATAATTTAAGTGGAAGTCAAAATCAGAACTCAATAGAAGCAAATGAAGATGGAAAAGAAGAAGAAGATGAGGAAGAACAACCTCCCCCACCTGATAATCAAACACTTCTTCGACTATTAGAACATCATGAAAAGGTTATTTATTATATTCAAGTCTCTTAATGATTAGATGTATCAAATAATAAACTGATTCTGTATTGTAGATTTGAATGGCTCTCAAAACAACTATAAATTTTGATTCCAAAATGCTTCTATAAATTAACATATTCTTTTGTCATTTTTGTCATCTATGAAAAAATTGATATGGAATTAAGCAGTATGTCTCTTGTTTCATAATATTAAATATTACAATGATAACTGAGTTAGTAAGTGTACATTCTTCAATGGACAACAATGGCAAATATCAACAAAAGCTGAATAATTCTGAACAGCGATTGTTTTAATTTTGTCAATTGGCAATCAGCTTATTTGTTATGTGGAAATAGTCGATCCATATGCTTGCTTCAAATATATGAAGCAAGCATTACTATTCAAGTGTGTTTTATATTTTCATCTGCCCATTATTATCATCTCTTGACAGTCTACTATTTTAATCCACTATTATACAGTGTATCTAATGAATATAATTTGATATATATTTTTACAGATTACGCATATGTTCAGATGCGCTCGAATCCAAGGTCTGGACACAACAGAGGGCCTTCTTCTATTTGGCCGCGAGCACTGCTATGTTATTGACGGATTCACACTTCTCAAGAATAGAGAAATACGGGACTTGGATAGTTGCCCCCCTGACTATGAGCCAATACTTCCCGCTAGTCAAGGGTGCAGTAAAGGCATTCCTAGATTGTGCTCTAAATTCTCTTATGAAGATATCAGGTAAGATATTTCCAATTGTGTTTGTCTCATAGTAAAATATTATATTTTATAAATAAGTATCATTTTGTTACCAATTTATTTGATAAAGTAATAAAATTGATTATAAATTGTACAGTAATTTGCTTAATACATTTGTGTGGGAAGACTTCAAATATACAGCATACTTTATCTTGATAATGATTGCAGAGAGGTGCATAAAAGAAGATACCTATTGCAACCCATGGCATTGGAAGTATTTTCAAGTGATGGACGTAACTACCTTTTATCTTTCCCGCGGAAAGTTCGCAATAAGGTAGGTATCTAAAATTTTCAAACTCCAAACTGCCTGGAAAGAAAGATGTCATTTTGACAATCTATTTTGAGAATGGGAATGAAACATATGGGATTTATTATGATATTCAATATAATTTTATATCCATTTCTCTTACAGGTATATCAACGTTTCATGTCATTAGCAACAGGAATATCAGATAGTGCAGCAGGCTCTGTAGCTGGACAACGGAGAGGAGTTGCAGTAGAACAGTCCCAAGGAATTCTTGCCAATCTTATCGGGGATACTTCTGTTACGCAACGATGGGTGGTAAGTACGTCTTATGAAGGCTTGATATTCTTTTAACAGTTTTTCATGATAATCAGTGTAATTATAGTTAATACCTCACATTTGCGGTAATTAATCTTGTGTGTTATTGTATTTTTCAGCGAGGAGAAATATCTAACTTTCAGTATTTAATGCATTTAAATACCCTCGCCGGTCGATCATACAATGATCTCATGCAGTATCCTGTGTTCCCGTGGATTTTAGCTGATTATGACTCACATGAGTTGGACCTTACAGATCCCAACACATTCCGAGATTTCTCAAGACCCATGGGAGCGCAGAGTCAAGATAGATTGGAGCAATTCAGAAAGAGATATAAGGTAATGCTTTGGTTATAAATTAAATTTTATTTTTATGTTAAAGCAAATTATACTAAAAAACAGGAAATTTATTTGTAATTTATGCAAAAAAACCTATCGAATTTACCTCTTTTACTGCTGTTGAATGTTATCCCTCTTTTAAATGAAAAAATTATCTATTAAAGAAACCATCAGGTATTATCCATAAGATGTTTCAGTGAACCAAAGAAAAACTTAGGCAAAGGAATTGGCTGGTAGCATAGTCACAACATGGTGGCCATATACTCATATAGAGTAGATATAGTCTTAAGAAGAAAAGAATTATATCATGTTATTTTGTTAATTGAAGGAATGGGATGATCCACATGGAGAGACACCACCATACCACTACGGAACTCATTACTCATCCGCCATGATTGTCTGCTCTTACCTTGTGAGGATGGAGCCGTTTACTCAGCACTTCCTCAGGCTGCAGGGTGGTCATTTTGATCTGGCCGACAGGATGTTTAATTCTGTAAAGGAAGCATGGCGATCTGCTTCAAAACACAACATGGCCGATGTGAAGGAATTGATTCCTGAGTTTTTCTACCTGCCAGAGTTTTTGGGAAACTCCAACAATTTTGATTTGGGTAAGTCAAATTACTCAACTGTTAGCGAACTGTTGACTGGTAACTTTGAATTTGTCCTAGAAAATCCTATGATATTATTTTAAAATCTCGAAACAAAATGGTGTCCTTTGTGATTGTTATGATATAGTTTGCCAGCAGAAATCTTAGAGTTTAGATTCAGAGAATTTAATAATTATTCATAAGGTGAAGCAAATAGATCTCATCAGTGTAGAGACGTATTTTAATAGATCAAATCCTAAAAATTTCTTTTTGAATTATAATTAGTTTTTTACTGTAATATTTCTAGATTTTTGTACATTTTCAAAGAGTTTTCAGTATCTTTCCTTGTTCGTTTCTCTATTGTTATTGGTATTGGTATTGGTGAACTCTATCTCTGTTGGTTTGAAGTTTATAGTAATGAACAATTATTATGTCGAATTAAAGGTTGCAAACAGTCTGGTGTTGCATTAGGCGATGTAGTACTTCCTCCATGGGCCAAGAGTGATCCGAGAGAATTCATCAGAGTCCACAGAGAGGCTCTTGAAAGTGATTATGTTTCTCATCACCTTCATCATTGGATTGATCTTATTTTTGGCTATAAACAGCAAGGACCGCCAGCTGTTGAGAGTCTCAATGTTTTCCATCATCTTTTCTATGAAGGAAATGTGGATATTTACAAGTAAGTTAATATTAATTTATTTTATTCCATTTTAGTCTCAATGCTATTGGAGAACTAACTTGAACCATCATTTCTGCTCCGATAAAGAGGATTTTGATTCTTATAATGTGAAATTATGATTCTGGGATTAACTCTCAAATTGATAGTTTCTTTGTAAATATTATACTGGTTATCTATGGTGGAATAGTGATGTTGGTGCTGCTCATTTTATTTTTATTATATGTGATGTATTTAAACAGAGACAATACATAATCTAATCATAATTTAATGGCAACATAACCGTCATTCTTACGCAATTGAAATTCTTACAATTTTATTTCTTTGTCATCTGGGAACTGCTGTATCTAAACGTTTATGTTGCACACCATCATTACAGGACACAATTTGCTTACATTTATCCATATAGGCTGGACTTAATCTTTGATATTTCTAATTAAATTTTGTCACTAGTTGAATAATGAAGGAAAAAATTTAACATTATATTAATTATTTCAGCATTGATGACCCATTGAAAAAGAATGCCACAATTGGATTCATTAACAACTTTGGTCAGATTCCGAAACAACTGTTCAGAAAGGCCCACCCGAGTAAAAAGATGTCCCAGAGAAGTTCCACCATACTGGAGCCCAACATTATCAATCCTACAGTTGGTATAACACCACCTGAAAAGTTGTTCTTCCATAATCTTGATAACCTAAGGCCTACACTGCAGCCGGTGAAAGGTACAATCTATTTTATTACAAACCGTTGTTGATTTCTTTTTTCTAACATTACAGTGCAATAAACTAGTGATAATTTTACTATTGAATTTTTAACATATTACTAATGTGATCATTTTTGCTAAAAATCATTCACTATGCAATACCACTATAATACAATTTAAAAGTTCCTTTTTTAATATAAACCATCAACCAATATTTCATTTGATAATAATACTTTAAAACACATAACAAATTTAATAATTAAGTACATTTAAGTAATGTAATGGACATCAGAATACTGTATTTTTATTTTTTTAGCATATTTTATTTTTAAATAAGGTGTTGAATAGTAAAATATTTAATAAAAGTATGAAATTACATCTTTTTTCTTGTATTATTATTTCTGCAGAAGTGAAAGGTCCGGTTGGCCAAATTTTATACACAGACAAGACAATACTCGCTGTGGAGCAAAACAAAATCCTAATGCCTCCTACATATAATAAATACGTGGCGTGGGGTTTCGCCGACCACTCACTGCGCATCGGTAACTATGACAATGACAAGACGGTGTTTGTTTGCGAAACTGTGTCGCAGGCGTGTGGAGAGATCGTCTGCTGCGTATGTCCATCGGCTAAATCTTTAGTCACAGCTGGAACAAGCACGGTATATATATTAAGACTTTTAAATTTAAAAAAATCTATTTAACTAGATACATACACTTCGTCAACTGTATTTATTGGAATTCGAAAATGCCTCAGTTATTTATTACTTCTTCATTTTTCAAGCTTCTTGATTCATGTCATCTCATCAATTCTGTTCAAATCATACAACTGAACTTTAATCACAAAAAATCTCACTATAAATAATCATAATTTTGTTTACATAGTATTTTAAATGAAAATTTCGTTAGAGAAATCACTGCAGGTTTTTAGTACTTAACTCAGTTAGCTGAATACATTTATTTTGTTATCAATAATTCTTATCTTTATGTTAAAAAATACAGGTTTTAACAGTATGGCAGTATGATGCAAATAGAAAGCTGCTCACGGTGAAACAATGTTTATATGGACATACTGAAGCAGTGACGTGCTTGGCTGCAAGCCCTGCCTATAATGTGGTAGTCAGCGGAAGTCGGGATGGAACAGCCATTGTTTGGGATCTGTCACGGTGCTTGTTCGTTCGACAATTGACAGGACACACGGGACCCATTGCAGCTGTCACTGTTAACGATCTTACCGTTAGTATCATCATTTATTAAATTATGGATTGTTTTTAGGGTGGCTTACTACCATAAGTGTGAGTCGAATAAATATTGAAGATGTTTCAGTAGCTGTCATGCAGTTAAAATGGTAAGTGGGGGGTGAAAATTAGAATTTATCGTAATAAAAATAGTAGAGTATTGTAATTAAATTTAAAGTACATCTTGATAAGTGTGAAAAATAGACATATCCTTACATACTTTTGTTCAATTATAATATATATGACTTGCTTGACTGGACGTCTATATGCTCATTCTTGAAGCAAAATTAGTGATATATTTACCATGCTACAAATATGGATATTCAACAAGGTATTCTTTTTCATATCAAAGCCTTTTATTATCTACATTTCCAATTAAAGTTATTATTACTAATGTCAATTATTTTTGATAATCGGAGTGCCACTGTCATGGAATAGTGATATTTTTTTTATATATTAAAATTTAATCAAATAAATTCAACAAGACTTTTTTTGCTATAGGGTGATATAGCAACTTGTGCTGGAACATGGTTGCATGTGTGGTCAATCAACGGAGATATTTTGGGGTCTGTTGACACATGCGTTGGCACTGCTGATCATATGCAGCAAATCCTGTGTGTGGCTTTTTCACAGACAAGGGAGTGGGATTCCCTCAACGTTATCATCACTGGGTCTACGGATGGTGTTGTTAGAGTAAGTACAGGAATTATAAATAAACTAATGCCTCATGTAAAAGTAAAAGTACTGTTATAATCAAATCGTAGTCGCAGTTTGTAATCATTCAGAAATTGTTGGAAAACATTCTACACAAATACTGCATTCTTATGATAGAAAAAGAAGAATAAATGATATTTTCAATGCGTGTAAGAGAAATTATTATTGAAGTCGTTTAAATTTTCTGTGTTGTCTTGTTCAGCTATGGTTGTATAAAAGAATATTTGTTTATAATGCTTTAAATTTATAAATAATAATTTGTCATTTCAGATGTGGTCAATTGACTATGTTCAAGTCCCTGCTGATGAAGATCAGTCCATTGACAATGTTCCTGCGTCACCATTGAATATAAAACAGAAACCTGCCAACAGAACAACTGTTAAATTGACAAGTGGTTGTAGCTTGAGTGACAGTGAAAAAGCTGTGAAAAAGAAAGAAATATGTTCTGCTTCTTCCCCAGCTAAGAAGAGGAATGAAGATATGGTTGAGCAGATCAGCTTATCGACTGATGATAATGGTAAGAATTTTTTTATTATTTTTGTTTATTTGATTTGTCTTTAATTAAACCAGTTTTTGAAACTCCCCAACATTGTGTCTGTAGTATAGTTTTCTATATATACCATAGTCATCATCAAGTTGATGGTAATCAACATACCTTTATTTTTTTTTTTTTTTAAACCATGTTTGCTCCCAACATGGAGCATATGGATCTCAACAACGTGAAGACGTCTTGACAGATTTTTTTTCACGAGAATTGTTTGTCAGACAATTACT